>JALRMA010000347.1:0-25000 GCA_023638005.1 Forsythia suspensa
CTTTTGTACTTGTTTTTTTACGCTGTAAAATGTTTACCCGCACGAAAGTTAATAGAGTTGGCCGCGAACCACACCCTCGCCGCCGTGTCTTTTGTACTTGCTTTCTTACGCCAGAAATGTTTACCCAATGAAGTTAATAGAGTTGGCCGCGAACCACACCCTCGCCGCCGTGTTCTTTGTACTTGCTTTCTTACGCAGAAATGTTTACCCAATGAAGTTAATAGAGTTGGCCGCGAACCACACCCTCGCCGCCGTGTTCTTTTGTACTTGCTTTCTTACGCTGCCAAAATGTTTACCCAATGAGTTAATAGAGTTGGCCGCGAACCACACCCTCGCCGCCGTGTTCTTTGTACTTGCTTTTTACGCTGTGAAAATGTTTACCCAATGAAAGTTAATAGAGTTGGCCGCGAACCACACACCCTCGCCGCCGTGTTCTTTTTGTACTTGCTTTCTTACGCAGAAATGTTTACCCAATGAGTTAATAGAGTTGGCCGCGAACCACACCCCTCGCCGCTGCAGTGTTCTTTTGTACTTGCTTTCTTACGCCAGAAATGTTTACCCAATGAAGTTAATAGAGTTGGCCGCGAACCAATAGAGTTGGCCGCGAACCACACGAACCACCGCCGTGTTCTTTTGTACTTGCTTTCTTACGCCAGAAATGTTTACCCAATGAAGTTAATAGAGTTGGCCGCGAACCACACCCTCGCCGCCGTGTTCTTTTGTACTTGCTTTCTTACGTGTAAAATGTTTACCCAATGAGTTAATAGAGTTGGCCGCGAACACACACTCCTCGCCGCCGTGTTTTTTTGTACTTGCTTTTTACGCCAGTAAAATGTTTACCCAATGAAGTTAATAGAGTTGGTCGCGAACCACACACTCTCGCCGCCGTGTGTTTTGTACTTACTTGCTTTTTACGCCAGAAATGTTTACCCAATGAGTTAATAGAGTTGGCCGCGAACCACACACCCTCGCCGTGTTCTTTGTACTTGTACTCGCTTTCGCCAGAAATGTTTACGTTAATAGAGTTGGTGAAAATGTTTACCCAATGAGTTAATAGAGTTGGCGCGAACCACACCCCTCGCCGCCGTGTTCTTTTGTACTTGCTTTCTTACGCGTGAAATGTTTACCCAATGAGTTAATAGAGTTGGTCGCGAACCACACTCCCTCGCCGCCGTGTTCTTTGTACTTGCTTTCTTACACGTGAAATGTTTACCCAATGAGTTAATAGAGTTGGCCGCGAACCACACCCTCGCCGTGTTGTTTTTGTACTTTGCTTTCTTACGCAGAAATGTTTACCCAATGAAGTTAATAGAGTTGGCCGCGAACCACACTCTCGCCGCCGTGTTCTTTTGTACTTGCTTTCTTTACGCAGAAATGTTTACCCAATGAGTTAATAGAGTTGGCCGCGAACCACACACCCTCGCCGCCGTGTTCTTTTGTACTTGCTTTCTTACGCCAGAAATGTTTACCCAATGAAGTTAATAGAGTTGGTCGCGAACCACACCTCGCCCTGTTCTTTGTACTTGCTTTGTTCTTTGTACTTGCTTTCTTACGCTGTAAAATGTTTACCCAAGAAAAGTTAATAGAGTTAATAGAGCGAACCACACACTCTCTCGCCGCTGTGTTCTTTTGTACTTGCTTTCTTACGCCAGAAATGTTTACCCAATGAAGTTAATAGAGTTGGCCGCGAACCACACTCCTCGCCGCCGTGTTCTTTTGTACTTGCTTTCTTACGCCAGAAATGTTTACCCCAATGAAGTTAATAGAGTTGGCCGCGAACCACACCCCTCGCCGCCGTGTTCTTTTGTACTTGCTTTCTTACGCCAGAAATGTTTACCCAATGAGTTAATAGAGTTGGCCACGAACCACACTCCCTCGCCGCCGTGTTCTTTTGTACTTGCTTTCTTACGCCAGAAATGTTTACCCAATGAGTTAATAGAGTTGGCCGCGAACCACACCCCTCGCCGCCGTGTTCTTTGTACTTGCTTTTTACGCCAGAAATGTTTACCCAATGAAGTTAATAGAGTTGGCCGCGAACCACACCCCTCGCCGCCCGTGTTTTTGTACTTGCTTTTTTACGCTCTTATGCATAAAATGTTTACCCAATGAGTTAATAGAGTTGGCCGCGAACCACACCCCCTCGCGCCAGTGTGTTCTTTGTACTTGCTTTCTTACGCCAGAAATGTTTACCCAATGAAGTTAATAGAGTTGGTCGCGAAACCACACTCTCGCCGCCGTGTTCTTTTTTGTACTTGCTTTCTTACGCCAGAAATGTTTACCCGCCGAAGTTAATAGAGTTGGCCGCGAACCACACCCCTCGCCGCTGTGGTGTTCTTTGTACTTGCTTTCTTACGCCAGAAATGTTTACCCAATGAGTTAATAGAGTTCTGCTCAATGGTAACCACACCTCATCCAGGGACTTGACTGGTGGTGATTCCATCTTTGTACTTGCTTTATTCTACGCCGACTATTTTTGAAATGTTTACCCCTATTAGACGAGTCCTACATTGTATCGAGCACTATGAGCGAGCTTGGGCGATTAGTGAATAGAGATAAAGCGGGATTATTTTACCCAGACGGGCTACCATTCGGCGAGACACGAGCTTGAGCATCCGCGGGCTTCGTCACTGCGTGACTGTCACTTATCTTGAGTGCCCCTATTCAAAGGGCATCGTAAGATATTCCTATACGATGATCTAATTCAGAAAGTACGGAGTAGGATATCTGGCTGGGCTTCGAGATTACTTTCACCTGGAGGACGGATTACTACGATTAGGTGCATTACATCTTCTATTCCTCTCTACCTTCTTGATTTTGAAGCCTCCCAAGGTCGTCTTGAAGAAGCTAGAGAGCATCTTGCTAGATTCCTACGGGACTCCAAAGATCATACCCATCGTCTTCATTGGAAGAGATGGAAGGACTTATGTCTCCCGACCGAGGAGGGAGGACCGGGATTTAGGCGATTACTGGGACCTTGTTGACACTTTCTCGCTGAAGCTATGGTGGCTATTCGGATCTCGAGAGATCTCTTTGGGCTCGATTTTTCTGAGGCAAATCTTGTCGGAGCACACATCCACATTCACAGCTCTTGTTCCTTATTATGCTTCACTGTTTGGAGGCAGTGAAGCTTATAGGACTGTGAGCCGAGTCCCTACGTGCATGGAAGCTAGGCGGGGTCACATATTTTTTGGCATGATCGCTTGGATGGGCGATACTACTTTGGTCGATCGGTTCCGCAGCCTACCACATTCTCTCATCCAGTGTACACGATTTCTTTGATGATATTGGATGGAATATGGACGAGACTCACTCGAGATCGTTCCACCTACCATGGGCGAGCAGATAGGGAGCATCCCTATCACCCCACATGTGGATGATCAGTGTATGGGTGATACTCGGATGGCGGATTTGTTACCAAGTGCGCATGGCGGCTGTTAAATACGGGAGCACTAGACAGTCAGTATATCGTATGATATGGAGCTCGATTATTCCGACCACGGTTTCCTTTTTTCTCGTTGGAGATTGTGGCGTGGGCTTATACCGATGGATGTGGTGATCCAGAGCGGATAGGGAGTCATATGGCGTCGAGGTGCCAGTCTTTGTTCGGCTATAGAGACTATTCAAAGACTTATTCATTGATAGTCCGACGGAGACATCTTTGTTTGGAGACACTTTGCAGACATCTTTCATATCACCCTCAGCCGCTCGAGGATTCCGATGATCGCTTCGGACTTGGAGATTCTCGGGTCATTTGTCACTGACAGGACATATCGCGCGATCATTCCTCACCGATATTATGGTTTTATGGATCATGAGGAATGATGCGAAGCACGAGATATAGATATGGAGCCGAGGAGGATCATTTGGAGAGTTTACCACACCATCTCGCCACGAATACAGGCCGCTTATTTCGGCACATCCATTGGCGTGGGGACATGGACATCGCTCCGCTTTTTGGTGTCATTATTACCACCCCTCCCTCCACCTCCCACTTTAGTTTTACGGTACTCCACCGGTGGGATCCTACAAGATCAACATCGATGGATGCGTCAAGGCGGATTGCTAGTGGCGGAGGGATTATCGAGATCGTCGGAGGCGGTGCATTCGGGCATTCTTCGCTTTCTATGGCGACTGCACCATCCTCGAGGCGGAGCTACGAGCTATACTAGACGGGATCATTCTGGCTCAGAGACTTGGGTTATCAGTTCTATGGATGGAGTCAGACTCTACATTAGCGATTCACTGCATCACCAAGGGAGGAGGACCTTGGCATATTCAGGCTACTCTACGACACATCAGGCATCTACTAGCACTGGACAGGGAGACTATCACTCACATCTTCCGAGAGGGCAACCAGGTTACTGATCTTCTTGCATCAGAGGGCTGGGATCGACGCTACTATTATGAGTACAGCTCTCAGGATCTTCCACGACGACATCGCAGTCTAGTCCAGATTGATAGATTTGGACTTCCTACTGTTAGAGGCTTATAGTTTCTTTTTAGACATTTGTATGGGAGGTTGTACCTCCTTATTTATTGATTTCTGTTTTGCACTTACTCTTTCATTCGATTGTGCTTGGAGGTCAGGTTTTATGCCCCCCTCCCTTGTACTTTTATGAGCTTTTTATATATATATAAAAAAAAAAAACCACACTCCCTCCCTGCCGTGTTCTTTGTACTTGCTTTCTTATGCATAAAATGTTTACCCAGCGAGTTAATAGAGTTGGCCGCGAACCACACTCCCTCGCTGCTGTGTTCTTTGTACTTCCTTTCTTGCGCGTAAAATGTTTACCCAGCGAGTTAATAGAGTTGGCCACGAACCACACTCACTCGCTGCCGTGTTCTTTGTACTTGCTTTCTTATGCATAAAATGTTTACCCAGCGAGTTAATAGAGTTGGCCGCGAACCACACTCCCTCGCTGCCGTGTTCTTTGTACTTGCTTTCTTACGCGTAAAATGTTTACCCAGCGAGTTAATAGAGTTGGCCACGAACCACACTCACTCGCTGCCGTGTTCTTTGTACTTGCTTTCTTATGCATAAAATGTTTACCCAGCGAGTTAATTGAGTTGGCCACGAACCACACTCCCTCATTGCCGTGTTCTTTGTACTTGCTTTTTACGCGTAAAATGTTTACCCAAATAATTAATAGAGTTGGCCACGAACCACACTCACATTGCCGTGTTCTTTTGTACTTGCTTTCTTATGCATAAAATGTTTACCCAATGAGTTAATAGAGTTGGCGCGCGAACCACACTCCTCATTGCCGTGTTCTTTGTACTTGCTTTCTTACGCGTAAAATGTTTACCCAGCGAGTTAATAGAGTTGGCCACGAACCACACTCACTCGCTGCCGTGTTCTTTGTACTTGCTTTCTTATGCATAAAATGTTTACCCAGCGAGTTAATAGAGTTGGCCGTGAACCACACTCCCTCCCTGCCGTGTTCTTTGTACTTGCTTTCTTATGCATAAAATGTTTACCCAGCGAGTTAATAGAGTTGGCCGCAAACCACACTCCCTCCCTGCCGTGTTCTTTGTACTTGCTTTCTTATGCATAAAATGTTTACACAGCGAGTTAATAGAGTTGGCCGCAAACCACACTCCTTCCCATCCAGGGCTTTGGATTTGATGCTATATGGATAGATCGGATACGGAGGTGCATCTCAGAGTGTCACTTTTCAGTCCTGCTCAATGGTAGACCATGTGGTTTTTTCCCCTCATCCAGGGGACTTCGACAGGGTGATCCCATCTCTCCATCATTATTTATTCTAGCGGCTGACTATTTTTCGCGCATCCTTACTCGGCAGTATCAGCAGATAGCCTCGATGGCTTACAGACATGGAGGGGATGCTCTTATCTCACATCTATGTTTTGCAGATGATATGATCATTTTCGCTAACGGTCAGAAGCAGTCTATTAGACGAGTCCTACATTGTATCGAGCACTATGAGCGAGCGAGCGGGCCGATTAGTGAATAGAGATAAGAGCGGGATTATTTTACCCAGACGAGCTACCATTCAAGAGACACACGTGCTTGAGCATCGCGCGGGCTTTTCGTCACCAAAGCTGACTGTCACTTATCTTGGAGTGCCCTATTCAAAGGGCATCGTAAGATATTCCTATCGATGATCTAATTGAAAGTACGGAGTAGGATATCCGGGCCGGGCTCGAGATTACTTTCACCGGAGGACGGATTACTACGATTAGAGTGCTGCTCGTCTTCTATTCCTCTCTACCTTCTTCAGATTTTGAAGCCTCCCAAGGCTGTCTTGAAGAAGCTAGAGAGCATCTTTGCTAGATTCCTCTGGGACTCCAAAGATCATACCCATCGTCTTCATTGGAAGAGATGGAAGGACTTATGTCTCCCGACTGAGGAGGGAGGACTGGGATTTAGGCGATTACAGGACCTTGTTGACACTTTCTCGCTGAAGCTATGGTGGCTATTCAGATCTCAGAGATCTCTTTGGGCTCGCTTTTCTGAGGTGGCATCTTGTCGGGGCACACATCCAATTCTTGCAGCTCCATTGTTCCTTATTATGCTTCACCTGTTTGGAGACGGCTGAAGCTTATAGGACCACAGGCCGAGTCCTACATTGCATGGAAGCTAGGGCGGGGTCACATATTTTTTTGGCATGATTCTGGATGGGCGATACTACTTTGGCTGATCAGTTCCCGCAGCTACCACATTCTCTCATCCAGGTACACGATTTCTTTGATGATATTGGATGGAATATGGACAGACTCACTCAGATCGTTCCACCTACCATGGCTGAGCAGATAGGGAGCATCCCTATCACCCCACATGTGGATGATCAGATTGTATGGACTGATACTTCAGATGGCAGATTTGTTACCAAGTCTGCATGGCAGCTTGTTCGTACAGGGAGCACTAGACAGGCTGTATATCGTATGATATGGAGCTCGATTATTCCGACCACGGTTTCTTTTTTCTGTTGGAGATTGTGGCGGGCTTATACCGATGGATGTGGTGATCCGAGCGGATAGGGAGTCATATGGCGTCGAGGTGCCGGTCTTTGTTCGGCTATAGAGACTATTCAAAGACTTATTCATTGATAGTCCGACGGCAGAGAGAATCTGTTTGGAGACACTTTGCAGACATCTTTCATATCACCCTCGGGCCGCTCGAGGATTCGATGATCGCTTCGGACTTGGAGATTCTCGGGTCGATTTGTCAAGACGGGACATATCGCACGATCATTCCTCTCACCGATATTATGGTTTTATGGATGCGAGGAATGATGCGAAGCACGACGAGATATAGATATGGAGCCGAGGAGGATCATTTGGAGAGTTTACCACACCATCTCGCTTACGAATACAGCCGCTTATTTGGCACATCCATTGGCGTGGGGACATGGACATCGCTCCGCTTTTTGGTGTCATTATTACCACCCCTCCCTCCACCTCCCACTTTAGTTTTCGGCGTACTCCACCGGTTGGGATCCTACAAGATCAACATCGATGGATGCGTCGAGGACGGATTGCTAGTGGCGGAGGGATTATCGAGAGATCGTCGGGGCGGTGCATTCGGGCATTCTTCGCTTTCTATGGCGATCGCACCATCCTCGGCGAGCTACGAGCTATACTAGACGGGATCATTCGGCTCGAGACTTGGGTTATCGAGTTCTATGGATGGAGTCGGACTCTACATTAGCGATTCACTTTGCATCACCAAGGAGGAGGACCTTGGCATATTCAGCTACTCTACGACACATCGGGCATCTACTAGCACCGACTGGGCGGAGACTATCACTCACATCTTCCGAGAGGGCAACCAGTTCTCGATCTTCTTGCATCGAGAGGCTGGGATCGGCGCTACTATTATGAGTACTGACTCTCGGGATCTTCCAGCGACGACATCGCAGTCTAGTCAGTTGATAGATTTGGACTTCCCTCTTTGTTAGAGGCTTATAGTTTCTTTTTAGACATTTGTATGGGAGGTTGTACCTCCTTATTTATTGATTCTGTTTTGCACTTACTCTTTCATTCGATTGTGCTTGGAGGTCAGGTTTTATGCCCCCTCCTTGTACTTTTATGAGCTTTTATATATATATAAAAAAAAAAAAAACCACACTCCCTCCCTCTTTGTGTTCTTTGTACTTGCTTTCTTATGCATAAAATGTTTACCCAATGAGTTAATAGAGTTGGACGCGAACCACACTCCTCATTGCTTTGTGTTCTTTTGTACTTCCTTTCTTTGGCGTAAAATGTTTACCCAATGAGTTAATAGAGTTGGCCACGAACCACACTCACTCATTGCCGTGTTCTTTGTACTTGCTTTCTTATGCATAAAATGTTTACCCAATGAGTTAATAGAGTTGGCCGCGAACCACACCCTCATTTGCCGTGTTCTTTGTACTTGCTTTCTTACGCGTAAAATGTTTACCCAGCGAGTTAATAGAGTTGGCCACGAACCACACTCACTCGCTGCCGTGTTCTTTGTACTTGCTTTCTTATGCATAAAATGTTTACCCAGCGAGTTAATTGAGTTGGCCACGAACCACACTCCCTCGCTGCCGTGTTCTTTGTACTTGCTTTTTTACGCGTAAAATGTTTACCCAGCGAATTAATAGAGTTGGCCACGAACCACACTCACTTTCATTGCCGTGTTCTTTGTACTTGCTTTCTTATGCATAAAATGTTTACCCAATGAGTTAATAGAGTTGACGCGAACCACACTCCCTCATTGCCGTGTTCTTTTTGTACTTGCTTTCTTACGCGTAAAATGTTTACCCAATGAGTTAATAGAGTTGGCCACGAACCACACTCACTCATTGCCGTGTTCTTTGTACTTGCTTTCTTATGCATAAAATGTTTACCCAATGAGTTAATAGAGTTGGCGTGAACCACCCTCCCTCCCTGCCGTGTTCTTTGTACTTGCTTTCTTATGCATAAAATGTTTACCCAACGAGTTAATAGAGTTGGCCATAAACCACACTCCCTCATTGCCGTGTTCTTTGTACTTGCTTTTTACGCGTAAAATGTTTACCCAATAATTAATAGAGTTGGCCACGAACCACACTCACTCATTGCCGTGTTCTTTGTACTTGCTTTCTTATGCATAAAATGTTTACCAATGAGTTAATAGAGTTGGCCGCGAACCACACCCTCATTGCCGTGTTCTTTGTACTTGCTTTCTTACGCGTAAAATGTTTACCCCAATGAGTTAATAGAGTTGGCCACGAACCACACTCACTCATTGCCGTGTTCTTTTGTACTTGCTTTCTTATGCATAAAATGTTTACCCAATGAGTTAATAGAGTTGGCCGTGAACCACACCCTCCCTCGCCGTGTTCTTTGTACTTGCTTTCTTATGCATAAAATGTTTACCAATGAGTTAATAGAGTTGGCGCAAACCACACTCCCTCCCTGCCGTGTTCTTTGTACTTGCTTTCTTATGCATAAAATGTTTACACTGCGAGTTAATAGAGTTGACATAAAACCACTCCTTCCCATCCGGGGCTTTGGATTTGATGCTATATGGATAGATCGGATACGGAGGTGCATCTCGAGTGTCACTTTTCGGTCCCGCTCAATGGTAGACCATGTGTTTTTTCCCTCATCCGGGGACTTGACGGGGTGATCCCATCTCTCCATCATTATTTATTCTAGCGGTGACTATTTTTTCGCGCATCCTTACTCGGCGATGTCGGTGAGATAGCCTCGATGGCTTACTGAGACATGGAGGGATGCTCTTATCTCACATCTATGTTTTGCGAGATGATATGATCATTTTCGCTAACGGTCGAAGCGATCTATTAGACGAGTCCTACATTGTATCGAGCACTATGAGCGAGCTTCGGGCGATTAGTGAATAGAGATAAGAGGGATTATTTTACCCAGACGGGCTACCATTGGCGGATACGGGCTTGAGCATCGGCGGGCTTCGTCACGGCGGTGACTGTCACTTATCTTGAGTGCCCCTATTCAAAGGGCATCGTAAGATATTCCTATACGATGATCTAATTCTGAAATGCACGGAGTAGGATATCCTGGCCTGGGCTCGAGATTACTTTCACACGGAGGACGGATTACTACGATTAGGTGCATTACGTCTTCTATTCCTCTCTACCCTTCTTGATTTTGAAGCCTCCCAAGGCTGTCTTGAAGAAGCTAGAGAGCATCTTTGCTAGATTCCTCACGGGACTCCAAACATCATACCCATCGTCTTCATTGGAAGAGATGGAAGGACTTATGTCTCCCGAGGAGGGAGGCGGGATTTAAGCGATTACTGGGACCTTGTTGACACTTTCTCGGCTGAAGCTATGGTGGCTATTCGGATCTCGAGAGATCTCTTTGGGCTCGATTTTTACAGGTAAATCTTGTCAGGCACACATCCGTTCATCAGCTCTGTTCCTTATTATGCTTCACTGTTTGGAGGCTAGTGAAGCTTATAGGACCACAGCCGAGTCCTACATTGCATGGAAGCTAGGGCGGGTCACATATTTTTTGGCATGGCTTCTTGGATGGGCGATACTACTTTGGTCGATCGGTTCCGCATGCCTACCACATTCTCTCATCCAGTACACGATTTCTTTGATGATATTGGATGGAATATGGATGACTCACCTCAGATCGTTCCACCTACCATGGGCGAAAGCAGATAGGGAGCATCCTATCACCCCACATGTGGATGATCGATTGTATGGTCGATACCGGATGGCGGTTGTTACCAAGTGCGCATGGCGGCTTGTTCGTACAGGAGCACTAGACGGTGTATATCGTATGATATGGAGCTCGATTATTCCGACCACGGTTTCCTTTTTCTGTTGGAGATTGTGGCGGGGGCTTATACCGATGGATGTGGTGATCCAGAGACGGATAGGGAGTCATATGGCGTCGAGGTGCCAGTGCTGTTCGGCTATAGAGACTATTCAAAGACTTATTCATTGATAGTCCGACAGCCAGATCTTGTTTGGAGACACTTTGCGAGACATCTTTCATATCACCCTCGGGCGCTCGAGGATTCCAGTGATCGCTTCGGACTTGGAGATTCTCGGGTCGATTTGTCAAGACGGGACATATACGCGCGATCATTCCTCTCATCGATATTATGGTTTTTATGGATGCGAGGAATGATGCGGCTACGAGAGATATAGATATGGAGCCGAGGAGGATCATTTGGAGAGTTTACCACACCATCTCGCTTCGAATCACAGCCGCTTATTTCGGCACATCCATTGGCGTGGGGACATGGACATCGCTCCGCTTTTGGTGTCATTATTACCACCCCTCCCTCCACCTCCCACTTTAGTTTTTGGCGTACTCCACGGTGGGATCCTACAAGATCAACATCGATGGATGCGTCGAGGACGGATTGCTAGTGGCGGAGGGATTATCGAGATCGTCGGGGCGGTGCATTCGGGCATTCTTCGCTTTCTATGGCGACCGCACCATCCTCGGCGTGAGCTACGAGCTATACTAGACGGGATCATTACGGCTCGAGAGACTTGGGTTATCGATTCTATGGATGGAGTCGAGACTACATTAGCGATTCACGCATCACCAAGCGGAGGAGGACCTTGGCATATTCGAGCTACTCTACGACACATCGTGCATCTACTAGCACCGGGCGGGGAGACTATCACTCACATCTTCCGAGAGGGCAACTGTGTTCTCGATCTTCTTGCATCGAGGGCTGGGATCGACGCTACTATTATAGTCTGCTCTCGGGATCTTCCACGACGACATCGCAGTCTAGTCCAGATTGACAGATTTGGACTTCCTACTGTTAGAGGCTTATAGTTTCTTTTTAGACATTTGTATGGGAGGTTGTACCTCCTTATTTATTGATTTCTGTTTTGCACTTACTCTTTCATTCGATTGTGCTTGGAGGTCAGGTTTTATGCCCCCCTCCCTTGTACTTTTATGAGCTTTTTATATATATAAAAAAAAACCACCTCCCTCCGCCGTGTGTTCTTTGTACTTGCTTTCTTATGCATAAAATGTTTACCCAATGAGTTAATAGAGTTGGTCGCGAACCACACTCCCTCATTGCTTTGTGTTCTTTGTACTTCCTTTCTTCTTGCGTAAAATGTTTACCCAATGAGTTAATAGAGTTGGCCACGAACCACACTCACTCATTGCCGTGTTCTTTTACTTGCTTTCTTATGCATAAAATGTTTACCCAATGAGTTAATAGAGTTGGCCGTGAACCACACTCCCTCCCCGCTAGTGTTCTTTGTACTTGCTTTCTTATGCATAAAATGTTTACCCAATGAGTTAATAGAGTTGGCGCAAACCACACTCCCCCTCCCGCCGTGTTCTTTGTACTTGCTTTCTTATGCATAAAATGTTTACACAATGAGTTAATAGAGTTGGCCGCAAACCACACTCCTTCCCATCCAGGGCTTTGGATTTGATGCTATATGGATAGATCGGATACGGAGGTGCATCTCGAGTGTCACTTTTCGATCCCGCTCAATGGTAGACCATGTGGTTTTTCCCTCATCCGGGGACTTGACTGTGGTGATCCCATCTCTCCATCATTATTTATTCTAGCGGCCGACTATTTTTCGCGCATCCTTACTCGGCGATATCGTGAGATAGCCTCGATGGCTTCTGAGACATGGAGGGGATGCTCTTATCTCACATCTATGTTTTGCAGATGATATGATCATTTTCGCTAACGGTCAGAAGCAGTCTATTAGACGAGTCCTACATTGTATCGAGCACTATGAGCGAGCTTCGGGCCAGTTAGTGAATAGAGATAAGAGCGGGATTATTTTACCCAGACGGGCTACCATTCAAATAGATACATTGTGCTTGAGCATCCGGCGGGCTTTCGTCAAAGCGGCGACTGTCACTTATCTTGGAGTGCCCCTATTCAAAGGGCATCGTAAGATATTCCTATACGATGATCTAATTCAGAAAGTACGGAGTAGGATATCTGGCTGGGCTTCGAGATTACTTTCACCTGGAGGACGGATTACTACGATTAGGTGTTTTACATCTTCTATTCCTCTCTACCTTCTTGATTTTGAAGCCTCCCAAATTTGTCTTGAAGAAGCTAGAGAGCATCTTTGCTAGATTCCTCCGGGACTCAAAGATCATACCCATCGTCTTCATTGGAAGAGATGGAAGGACTTATGTCTCCGGTGACCGAGGAGGGAGGACGGGATTTAGGCGATTACTGGGACCTTGTTGACACTTTCTTTGAAGCTATGGTGGCTATTCAGATCTCGAGAGATCTCTTTGGGCTCGATTTTTACAGGTAGGCATCTTGTCGGGGCACACATCCGTTCATTGCAGCATTGTTCCTTATTATGCTTCAACTGTTTGGAGACGGTGAAGCTTATAGGACCCAGCCGAGTCCTACATTGCATGGAAGCTAGGCGGGGTCACATATTTTTTGGCATGATCGCTTGGATGGGCGATACTACTTTGGTCGATCGGTTCCATGACTACCACATTCTCTCATCCAGTACACGATTTCTTTGATGATATTGGATGGAATATGGGCAGACTCACCTCGGATCGTTCCACCTACCACCATGGCGAGATAGGAGCATCCCTATCACCCCACATGTGGATGATCGATTGTATGGGTGATACTCGGATGGCGGATTTGTTACCAAGTCCGCATGGCGGCTGTTCGTCACGAGGGAGCACTAGGCAGTCAGTATATCGTATGATATGGAGCTCGATTATTCGACCACGGTTTCCTTTTTCTGTTGGAGATTGTGGCGAGGGGCTTATACCGATGGATGTGGTGATCGAGACGGATAGGGAGTCATATGGCGTCGAGGTGCAGTCTTTGTTCGGCTATAGAGACTATTCAAAGACTTATTCATTGATAGTCCGACCAGCAGAATCTTGTTTGGAGACACTTTGCGAGACATCTTTCATATCACCCTCAGCCGCTCGAGGATTCGATGATCGCTTCAGACTTGGAGATTCTCGGGTCGGTTTGTCGACAAGACGGGACATATCGCGCGATCATTCCTCTACTGATATTATGGTTTTTATGGACTGCGAGGAATGATGCGAAGCACAGAGATATAGATATGGAGCCGAGGAGGATCATTTGGAGAGTTTACCACACCATCTCGCTTCTGAATACAGGCCGCTTATTTCGGCACATCCATTGGCGTGGGGACATGGACATCGCTCCGCTTTTTGGTGTCATTATTACCACCCCCTCCCCTCCACCTCCCACTTTAGTTTTCTGGCGTACTCCACCAGTGGGATCCTACAAGATCAACACTGATGGATGCGTCAAGGACGGGATTGCTAGTGGCGGAGGGATTATCGAGATCGTCGGGGCGGTGCATTCGGGCATTCTTCGCTTTCTATGGCGATCGCACCATCCTCGGCGTGAGCTACGAGCTATACTAGACGGGATCATTCGGCTCGAGAGACTTGGGTTATCAGTTCTATGGATGGAGTCGAGACTACATTAGCGATTCATTTGCATCACCAAGGAGGAGGACCTTGGCATATTCGAGCTACTCTCACGACACATCGGGCATCTACTAGCACCGGATGGGAGACTATCACCACATCTTCCGAGAGGGCAACCAGTTCATCGATCTTCTTGCATCGGAGGTGGGATCGGCGCTACTATTATGAGTCTGGCTCTCGGGATCTTCCACGGCGACATCATGAGTCTAGTCCAGATTGATAGATTTGGACTTCCCTCGTTAGAGGCTTATAGTTTCTTTTAGACATTTGTATGGGAGGTTGTACCTCCTTATTTATTGATTTGTTTTGCACTTACTCTTTCATTCGATTGTGCTTGGAGGTCGGTTTTATGCCCCCTCCTTGTACTTTTATGAGCTTTTATATATATATATAAAAAAAAAAAAAACCACACCCTCCCCGCCGTGTTCTTTGTACTTGCTTTCTTATGCATAAAATGTTTACCCAATGAGTTAATAGAGTTGGTCGCGAACCACACTCCCTCACTGCTTTGTGTTCTTTGTACTTCCTTTCTTCTTGGCGTAAAATGTTTACCCAATGAGTTAATAGAGTTGGCCACGAACCACACTCACTCACTGCCGTGTTCTTTGTACTTGCTTTCTTATGCATAAAATGTTTACCAATGAGTTAATAGAGTTGGTCGCGAACCACATTCCCTCGCGCCGTGTTCTTTGTACTTGCTTTCACGCGTAGAATGTTTACCCAATGAGTTGATAGAGTTGGTCGCGAACCACACTCCTTCGCTGCCGTGTTCTTTGTACTTGCTTTCTTACGCGTACAATGTTTACCCAGCGAGTTAATAGAGTTGGCCGCAAACCACACTCCCTCCCTACCGTGTTCTTTGTACTTGCTTTCTTATGCATAAAATGTTTACCCGGCGAGTTAATAGAGTTGGCCGCGAACCACACTCCCTCGCTGCCGTGTTCTTTGTACTTGCTTTCTTACGCGTAAAATGTTTACCCAGCGAGTTAATAGAGTTGGCCGCGAACCACACTCCCTCGCTGCCGTGTTCTTTGTACTTGCTTTCTTACGCGTAAAATGTTTACCCAAGCAAGTTAATAGAGTTGGCCATAAAACCACACCCTCACTTGCCGTGTTCTTTGTACTTGCTTTCTTACGCGTAAAATGTTTACCAAGCGAGTTAATAGAGTTGGCCGCGAACCACACTCCCTCGCTGCCGTGTTCTTTGTACTTACTTTCTTACGCGTAAAATGTTTACCAAGCGAGTTAATAGAGTTGGCCGCGAACCACATTCCCTCGCTGCCGTGTTCTTTGTACTTGCTTTCTTACGCGTAAAATGTTTACCCAGCGAGTTAATAGAATTGGCCGCGAACCATACTCCCTGGCTGCCGTGTTCTTTGTACTTGCTTTCTTACGCGTAAAATGTTTACCCAGCGAGTTAATAGAGTTGGCCGCGAACCACACTCCCTCGCTGCCGTGTTCTTTGTACTTGCTTTCTTACGCGTAAAATGTTTACCCAGCGAGTTAATAGAATTGGCCGCGAACCATACTCCCTTGCTGCCGTGTTCTTTGTACTTGCTTTCTTACGCATAAAATGTTTACCCAGAGAGTTGATAGAGTTGGCCGCGAACCACATTCCCTCGCCGCCGTGTTCTTTGTACTTGCTTTCTTACGCGTAAAATGTTTACCCAGCGAGTTAATAGAGTTGGCCGCGAACCACACTCTCTCGCTGCCGTGTTCTTTGTACTTGCTTTCTTACGCGTAAAATGTTTACCAAGCGAGTTAATAGAGTTGGCCGCGAACCACACTCCCTCGATGCGTGTTCTTTGTACTTACTTTCTTACACGTAAAATGTTTACCCAATGAGTTAATAGAGTTGGCTGCGAACCACATTCCTCATTGCCGTGTTCTTTGTACTTGCTTTCTTACGCCGCGTAAAATGTTTACCCAATGAGTTAATAGAATTGGCGCGAACCATACTCCCCTCTTTGCCATGTTCTTTGTACTTGCTTTCTTACGCATAAAATGTTTACCCAGAGAGTTGATAGAGTTGGCCGCGAACCACATTCCCTCGCCGCCGTGTTCTTTGTACTTGCTTTCTTACGCGTAGAATGTTTACCCAGCGAGTTGATAGAGTTGGCCGCGAACCACACTCCTTCGCTGCCGTGTTCTTTGTACTTACTTTCTTACGCGTACAATGTTTACCCAGCAAGTTAATAGAGTTGGCCGCGAACCACACTCCCTCACTTCCGTGTTCTTTGTACTTGCTTTCTTACGCGTAAAATGTTTACCCAGCGAGTTAATAGAATTGGCCGCGAACCATACTCCCTTGCTGCCGTGTTCTTTGTACTTGCTTTCTTACGCATAAAATGTTTAACAAGAGAGTTGATAGAGTTGGCCGCGAACCACACTCCCTCGCTGCCGTGTTCTTTATACTTGCTTTCTTACGCGTAAAATGTTTACCCAGCGAGTTAATAGAGTTGGCGCAAACCACACTCCCTCCCATCCGTGGCTTTGGATTTGATGCTATATGGATAGATCGGATACGGAGGTGCATCTCAGTGTCACTTTTCGCCCCCGCTCAATGGTAGACCATGTGGTTTTTTCCCTCATCCAGGGGACTTGACGGTGGTGATCCCATCTCTCCATCGTTATTTATTCTAGCGGTGACTATTTTTCGCGCATCCTTACTTGGCGATGATCGGCGAGATAGCCTCGATGGCTTCTGAGACATGGAGGATGCTCTTATCTCACATCTATGTTTTGCGGATGATATGATCATTTTCGCTAACGGTCGAAGCGATCTATTAGACGAGTCCTACATTGTATCGAGCACTATGAGCGAGCTTCGGGCCAGTTAGTGAATAGAGATAAGAGCGGGATTATTTTACCCAGACGGGCTACCATTCAGCAGATACACATGCTTGAGCATCTGACAGGCTTTCGTCACCAGCAGCTGCCTGTCACTTATCTTGGAGTGCCCCTATTCAAAGGGCATCGTAAGATATTCTATACGATGATCTAATTCGTAGAAAGTACGAGTAGGATATCCGGGTGGGCTCAAGATTACTTTCACGGAGGACGGATTACTACGATTAGAGTGCATTACGTCTTCTATTCCTCTCTACCTTCTTCAGATTTTGAAGCCTCCCAAGGCTGTCTTGAAGAAGCTAGAGAGCATCTTTGCTAGATTCCTCTGGGACTCCAAAGATCATACCCATCGTCTTCATTGGAAGAGATGGAAGGACTTATGTCTCCGACCCGAGGAGGAGGACTGGGATTTAGGCGATTACAGGACCTTGTTGACACTTTCTCGCTGAAGCTATGGTGGCTATTCAGATCTCAGAGATCTCTTTGGGCTCAGTTTTACTGGGGTGGCATCTTGTCGTGGCACACATCCGTTCATCTGGCTCTGTTTCCTTATTATGCTTCACTTGTTTGGAGACGGCTGAAGCTTATAGGACCACAGGCCGAGTCCTACATTGCATGGAAGCTAGGGCGGGGTCACATATTTTTTTGGCATGATTGCTGGATGGGCGATACTACTTTGGCTGATCAGTTCCCGCAGCTACCACATTCTCTCATCCAGGTACACGATTTCTTTGATGATATTGGATGGAATATGGGATGAGACTCACTCGGATCGTTCCACCTACCATGGGCGGCGGATAGGGAGCATCCCTATCACCCCACATGTGGATGATCGATTGTATGGGCGATGCGCCGGATGGCGATTTGTTACCAAGTCTGCATGGCGGCTGTTCGTCTGGGGAGCACTAGACAGTGCAGTATATCGTATGATATGGAGCTCGATTATTCCGACCACGGTTTTCTTTTTTGTTGGAGATTGTGGCGGGGGCTTATACCGGTGGATGTGGTGATCCAGAGCGGATAGGGAGTCATATGGCGTCGAGGTGCCAGTCTTTGTTCGGCTATAGAGACTATCAAAGACTTATTCATTGATAGTCCGACGGCAGATCTTTGTTTGGAGACACTTTGCAGACATCTTTCATATCACCCTCGGGCCGCTCGAGGATTCGATGTCGCTTCAGACTTGGAGATTCTCGGGTGATTTGTCAAGACGGGACATATCGCGCGATCATTCCTCTACGGATATTATGGTTTTTATGGATGCGAGGAATGATGCGCGGCACGAGAGATATAGTGTTCTTTGTACTTGCTTTCTTCTGCGTAAAATGTTTTACCAGCGAGTTAATAGAGTTGGCGCGAAACACACTCCTCGCATTGCCGTGTTCTTTGTACTTGCTTTCTTCGCGTAAAATGTTTACCAGTGAGTTAATAGAGTTGACGCGAACCACACTCTCTCATTGCCGTGTTCTTTGTACTTGCTTTCTTCTGCGTAAAATGTTTACCAGCGAGTTAATAGAGTTGGCGAACCACACTCTCTCATTGCCGTGTTCTTTGTACTTGCTTTCTTCGCGTAAAATGTTTACCAGTGAGTTAATAGAGTTGGCGCGCGAACACACTCCCTCATTGCCGTGTTCTTTGTACTTGCTTTCTTCTGCGTAAAATGTTTACCAATGAGTTAATAGAGTTGGCGCGAACCACACTCCTCATTGCCGTGTTCTTTGTACTTGCTTTCTTCTGGCGTAAAATGTTTACCAGTGAGTTAATAGAGTTGACGCGAACCACACTCCCTCATTGCCGTGTTCTTTGTACTTGCTTTCTTTGGCGTAAAATGTTTACCAGCGAGTTAATAGAGTTGGCGCGAACACACACTCTCTTCATTGCCGTGTTCGTTCTACTGCTTTCTTCTGGCGTAAAATGTTTACCCAATGAGTTAATAGAGTTGGCGCGAACCACACTCTCTCATTGCCGTGTTCTTTGTACTTGCTTTCTTCGCGTAAAATGTTTACCAGCGAGTTAATAGAGTTGGCGCGAACCACACTCTCCTGCCGTGTTCTGCCGTGTTCTTTAAAATGTTTGCTTTACTTTCGTGTTCTTTTACTTGCGTAAAATGTTTACCCAATGAGTTAATAGAGTTGGCCGCGAACCACACTCTCCTCGCTGCCGTGTTCTTTGTACTTGCTTTCTTCTGGCGTAAAATGTTTACCAGCGAGTTAATAGAGTTGGCGCGAACCACACTCCCTCATTGCCGTGTTCTTTGTACTTTGCTTTTTCGCGTAAAATGTTTACCAGCGAGTTAATAGAGTTGGCGCGAACCACTCCTCTGCTGCCGTGTTCTTTGTACTTGCTTTCTTAAAATGGCGTAAAATGTTTACCGTAAAATGCGAGTTAATAGAGTTGGCGCGAACCACACTCCCTCTCGCTGCCGTGTTCTTTGTACTTGCTTTCTTCTGGCGTAAAATGTTTACCAGTGAGTTAATAGAGTTGGCGCGAACCACACTCCCTCATTGCCGTGTTCTTTGTACTTGCTTTCTTCTGGCGTAAAATGTTTACCAGTGAGTTAATAGAGTTGGACGCGAACCACCACCCTCCTCTCATTGCCGTGTTCTTTGTACTTGCTTTCTTCTGGCGTAAAATGTTTACCAGCGAGTTAATAGAGTTGGCGCGAAACACACTCCCTCATTGCCGTGTTCTTTGTACTTGCTTTCTTCTGGCGTAAAATGTTTACCAGTGAGTTAATAGAGTTGGCGCGAACCACACTCTCTCATTGCCGTGTTCTTTGTACTTGCTTTCTTCTGGCGTAAAATGTTTACCCAGCGAGTTAATAGAGTTGGCGCGAACCCACTCTCTCATTTGCCGTGTTCTTTGTACTTGCTTTTTTCGCGTAAAATGTTTACCAGCGATGAGTTAATAGAGTTGCGCGAACCACTCTCCACGCTGCCGTGTTCTTTGTACTTGCTTTCTTACGCGTAAAATGTTTACCCAGCGAGTTAATAGAGTTGGCCGCGAACCACACACCCTCGCTGCCGTGTTCTTTGTACTTGCTTTCTTACGCGTAAAATGTTTACCCAGCGAGTTAATAGAGTTGGCCGCGAACCACACTCCCTCGCTGCCGTGTTCTTTGTACTTGCTTTCTTACGCGTAAAATGTTTACCAGTGAGTTAATAGAGTTGGACGCGAACCACACTCCCTCATTGCCGTGTTCTTTGTACTTGCTTTCTCTTACGCGTAAAATGTTTACCAATGAGTTAATAGAGTTGGCGCGAACCACACTCTCTCGCTGCCGTGTTCTTTGTACTTGCTTTCTTCTGGCGTAAAATGTTTACCAGCGAGTTAATAGAGTTGGCGCGAACCACACACTCCTCATTGCCGTGTTCTTTGTACTTGCTTTCTTACGCGTAAAATGTTTACCAATGAGTTAATAGGCTTGCCGTGTTCTTTTACTTGCTTTCTTCTGCGTAAAATGTTTACCCAGTTAATAGAGTTGGCGCGAACCACACTCCCTCATTGCCGTGTTCTTTACTTGCTTGCTTCTTACGCGTAAAATGTTTACCAAGCGAGTTAATAGAGTTGCGCGCGAACCCACTGCCTCTCGTAAAATGTTTGCCGTGTTCTTTGTACTTGCTTTCTTTCTGGCGTAAAATGTTTACCCAGTGAGTTAATAGAGTTGGCCGCGAACCACACTCCCTCATTGCCGTGTTCTTTGTACTTGCTTTCTTCTGGCGTAAAATGTTTACCCAATGAGTTAATAGAGTTGGCGCGAACCACACTCCCTCATTGCCGTGTTCTTTGTACTTGCTTTCTTCGCGTAAAATGTTTACCAATGAGTTAATAGAGTTGGCGCGAACCACACTCTCTCATTGCCGTGTTCTTTGTACTTTGCTTGCGTAAAATTTTCTGCGCGTAAAATGTTTACCAATGAGTTAATAGAGTTGGCCGCGAACCACGAACACCTCATTGCCGTGTTCTTTGTACTTGCTTTCTTCTGGCGTAAAATGTTTACCCGGCGAGTTAATAGAGTTGGCGCGAACCACACTCCTCATTTGCCGTGTTCTTTTACTTGCTTTCTTTTTGCGTAAAATGTTTACCCAGTGAGTTAATTGTACTTGCTTTCTTCTTGCGCGTAAAATGTACTTGCTTTTTCTGGCGTAAAATGTTTACCCGGCGAGTTAATAGAGTTGGCCGCGAACCACACTCCTCATTGCCGTGTTCTTTGTACTTGCTTTCTTCTGGCGTAAAATGTTTACCCGGTTGAGTTAATAGAGTTGGCCGCGAACCACACTCCCATTGCCGTGTTCTTTGTACTTGCTTTCTTCTGGCGTAAAATGTTTACCAGCGAGTTAATAGAGTTGGCCGCGAACCACTCCCTCATTGCCGTGTTCTTTGTACTTGCTTTCTTCTGGCGTAAAATGTTTACCCCAGCGAGTTAATAGAGTTGGCGCGAACCACACTCCCTCATTGCTGCCGTGTTCTTTGTACTTGCTTTCTTCTGGCGTAAAATGTTTACCAATGAGTTAATAGAGTTGGCGCGAACCACACTCTCTGCTGCCGTGTTCTTTGTACTTGCTTTCTTCTGGCGTAAAATGTTTACCAGTGAGTTAATAGAGTTGACGCGAACCACACTCCCTCATTGCCGTGTTCTTTGTACTTGCTTTCTTCTGGCGTAAAATGTTTACCAGCGAGTTAATAGAGTTGGCGCGAACCACACTCCCTCATTGCCGTGTTCTTTGTACTTGCTTTCTTCTGGCGTAAAATGTTTACCAATGAGTTAATAGAGTTGGCGAACCACACCGCTGCGAACCTGTTGCCGTGTTCTTTGTACTTGCTTTCTTCTGCGTAAAATGTTTTGAGTTAATAGAGTTGGCGAACCACACTCCTCATTGTTCTTTGTACTTGCCGCGTAAAATGTTTGTTTAGTTTTGCGAACCACTCTCTCTTGCGTTTTTCTGCGTAAAATGTTACCCAGCGAGTTAATAGAGTTGGCGCGAACCACACTCCTCTCATTGCCGTGTGTTCTTTACTTGCTTGCTTTCTTCGCGTAAAATGTTTACCAGTGAGTTAATAGAGTTGGCGCGAACCACACTCTCTCATTGCCGTGTTCTTTGTACTTGCTTTCTTCTGGCGTAAAATGTTTACCAGTGAGTTAATAGAGTTGACGCGAACCACACTCTCTCATTGCCGTGTTCTTTGTACTTGCTTTCTTCTGGCGTAAAATGTTTACCCAATGAGTTAATAGAGTTGGCCGCGAACCACACTCCACCATTGCCGTGTTCTTTTGCCGTGTTCTTTGTACTTGCTTTCTTCTTGGCGTAAAATGTTTACCCAGCGAGTTAATAGAGTTGGCCGCGAACCACACTCTCTCGCTGCCGTGTTCTTTGTACTTGCTTTCTTACGCGTAAAATGTTTACCCAGCGAGTTAATAGAGTTGGCCGCGAACCACACTCTCTCGCTGCCGTGTTCTTTGTACTTGCTTTCTTCTGGCGTAAAATGTTTACCAATGAGTTAATAGAGTTGGCGCGAACCACACTCTCTCATTGCCGTGTTCTTTGTACTTGCTTTCTTCTGGCGTAAAATGTTTACCAGTGAGTTAATAGAGTTGGCGCGAACCACACTCCTCATTGCCGTGTTCTTTGTACTTGCTTTCTTCTGGCGTAAAATGTTTACCAATGAGTTAATAGAGTTGGCCGCGAACCACACTCCCTCATTGCCGTGTTCTTTGTACTTGCTTTTCTGGCGTAAAATGTTTACCCGGCGAGTTAATAGAGTTGGCGCCGCGAACCACACACTCCCTCTTGCTGCGTGTTCTTTGTACTTGCTTTCTTCGCGTAAAATGTTTACCAGCGAGTTAATAGAGTTGGCGCGAACCACACTCTCTCATTGCCGTGTTCTTTGTACTTGCTTTCTTTCTTACGCGTAAAATGTTTACCAGCGAGTTAATAGAGTTGGCGCGAACCACACTCCCTCATTGCCGTGTTCCGTGTTCTTTGTACTTGCTTTCTCTTGGCGTAAAATGTTTACCAGTGAGTTAATAGAGTTGGCGCGAACCACACTCCTCATTGCCGTGTTCTTTTACTTGCTTTCTTCTGGCGTAAAATGTTTACCAGTGAGTTAATAGAGTTGGCCGCGAACCACACTCTCTCATTGCCGTGTTCTTTGTACTTGCTTTCTTCTGGCGTAAAATGTTTACCAGCGAGTTAATAGAGTTGACGCGAACCACACACTCCTCATTGCCGTGTTCTTTGTACTTGCTTCTTTCTGTTTGCGTAAAATGTTTACCAATGAGTTAATAGAGTTGGCGCGAACCACACTCTTAATAGAGTTGCTGAACCGTGTTCTTTTGTGCTTTTCTTTGCGTAAAATGTTTACCCAGTGAGTTAATAGAGTTGGCGCGAACCACACTCTCTCTCCATTGTGTTCTTTGTACTTGCTTTCTTCGCGTAAAATGTTTACCAGCGAGTTAATAGAGTTGGCGCGAACCACACTCCTCATTGCCGTGTTCTTTGTACTTGCTTTCTTCTGGCGTAAAATGTTTTACCAGCGAGTTAATAGAGTTGGCGCGAACCACACTCTCCTCATTGCCGTGTTCTTTGTACTTGCTTTCTTCTTGGCGTAAAATGTTTACCAGCGAGTTAATAGAGTTGGCGCGAACCACACTCTCTCATTGCCGTGTTCTTTGTACTTGCTTTCTTCTGGCGTAAAATGTTTACCAGTTGAGTTAATAGAGTTGTACTTGCGCGAACCACACTCCGAGTTCATTGCCGTGTTCGTTTCTACTTGCTTTCTTCTGGCGTAAAATGTTTACCAGTGAGTTAATAGAGTTGGCGCGCGAACACACTCTCTCGCTGCCGTGTTCTTTGTACTTGCTTTCTTCTGGCGTAAAATGTTTACCCAGTGAGTTAATAGAGTTGGCGCGAACCACACTCCTCATTTGCCGTGTTCTTTGTACTTGCTTTCTTCTGGCGTAAAATGTTTACCAATGAGTTAATAGAGTTGGCCGCGAACCACACTCCTCATTGCCGTGTTCTTGTACTTGCTTTCTTACGCGTAAAATGTTTACCAGTGAGTTAATAGAGTTGGCGCGAACCACTCTCTCATTGCCGTGTTCTTTGTACTTGCTTTCTTCTGGCGTAAAATGTTTACCAATGAGTTAATAGAGTTGGCGCGAACCACACTCCCTCATTGCCGTGTTCTTTGTACTTGCTTTCTTCTGGCGTAAAAATTTTACCAGTGAGTTAATAGAGTTGACGCGAACCACACTCTCTCATTGCCGTGTTCTTTGTACTTGCTTTCTTCTGGCGTAAAATGTTTACCAGCGAGTTAATAGAGTTGGCCGCGAACCACACTCCCTCATTGCCGTGTTCTTTGTACTTGCTTTCTTCTGGCGTAAAATGTTTACCAGCGAGTTAATAGAGTTGGCGCGAACCCACACTCTCTCTCGCTGCCGTGTTCTTTGTACTTGCTTTCTTACGCGTAAAATGTTTACCAGTGAGTTAATAGAGTTGGCGCGAACACTCTCCTCATTGCCGTGTTCTTTGTACTTGCTTTCTGCGTAAAATGTTTACCAGTGAGTTAATAGAGTTGACGCGAACCACACTCCCTCATTGCCGTGTTCTTTGTACTTGCTTTCTTCTGGCGTAAAATGTTTACCCAGCGAGTTAATAGAGTTGGCGCGAACCACACTCTCTCGCTGCCGTGTTCTTTGTACTTGCTTTCTTCTGGCGTAAAATGTTTA
>JALRMA010000348.1:0-123514 GCA_023638005.1 Forsythia suspensa
GTGAAAGATGGATTAAAATTCAAGAAGTACAATTAGAAAAATTAGATATGCTATTAATTATATTGCGGTCTTACTAGCAAGAAAACAAGTTTTGCTAGTCTATGTGTTGAAAATGGTGCAAGAAAATGTTTTTGCACCGATGTTGGTCATATGGAATTCAACATATCTCAAGCTACATATTATAATGGTCTACACTTACACGGTCCGGATATGATTTACAAACATGTGACTGTAAAATATGTGCTCATATTAAAAATTTTGAAAGTTTTTTCAACGCAACAAATTTACTCGTGTGTATATTATCCGACTACTCCACTAGTTTTAAATTATTTCTATTATATTGCTAATAATTTTAATAGGTATAAGGATTTTACTTTTCTTTCTAATATTATATATGTCATGGAGGCTAAATTTAGAAAATATTAGAAAGAGTTGCCTATGTTATTTTCATTAGCATGTCTTATGGATCCTAGACTTAACTTAGAGGGTACAAGTAACAATAATGACAATTTAATGAAATTAACGTATTAAAATCCACTAAAGTGTTGTAATTTAGAGCATATTTTATGTTAAATGTATCAGGTTTATGGTGAAAATGCAGAGAAACGCTATACGACCCTCTGCTCCAACATATACTTCGTTATCAATCGATGACATTAACTTATGAAGTTATTAATTCACATAGGGTGGTCAACATGATAGTAGTTCTTGTTCGCTTCTTCCTTTTCATGTTCTAGTGATACACTTTAGAGTTAGCTAGGTATTTCACGCACGACATGCTCATATTTTTATGATGAAGAGAGAACAAATTTTGATATATTACGATGGTAGAGACAAAATCAACGCCAATGCCCAATTCTTTCGAAATGGCATGTGATATATTAACACATCCAAGATCAATCGTAGCATCGAGTCTAATTTTAGTATAGGTGGCGTGTCTGCTAATTTCGGTCAAGAATTAAAGCCGACATACTAGAAAGCTATCAGGTCTCAAGGTTTGGGATGACGCCGAACTCGAATCCAAGACAAAGTGGACATAATGATGTCCAAGAACTTGAAGATTTGAATATGGAATACTTAAATTTGTAGTAAGTATTACTTGCATATATTTGATATTTTATTCGTCTTATTTTAATCAAAAGCGACATGTAACAACTTGTTTGCGTACAATTTTAACTCCGCATACGTTCAATATAGCCGGTTTCAAGCCCGAAAAGGAGGAGGATTATCAACATTTATTTTTAACAAAAACATTTCTCACACTTTATTTTTTTTATTTTGAAATTATACGAAACAATATTTAAAAATTAAAAATTGAGCCGAGCTCATGGGCATCCTCACTGCTCGCATACAAGCTCATGGACCAAACCAAACTTTTTAGACGAGCAGTCACTTAATAAGATGAGCTCGGTGGCAATCGAGTATCTCAAATTTGGTCTAAATATGCTTTTGAGGACATATCATGCTTCGATAATGAAGCTTTCAAGATCGACGCATCTAAGAGTATACATAATCCGTGATTTCCAAAATTGTAGTTTGATCTCCCAATTTCATCGATTGGCAAAAGAGTGGGAGAGAATTGAGAGCAAGGCTACCGAATGGCATCCTCGTCAACGGAGCATTTGAGGTTCCAACTCATAGTCGGAAGCAATAATGCTCGATACCATATTAGATTCAAGAGATTAGATCTAGGTTTTAAAAGAGACTTGAGACAAGACGAAGATATATAGAAAAAAATCAAACTTTATTCTCTGTTGAATTATAATAATTCCGAGTACGTGCTCAATTTATGTACAAAGACAAAAGCGTTTAAATAATATACAAAGTCAAAAGCGTGTAAAATAGGTATATACAACTCATAAGGAGAACAACAACTATTGTGCAAGTTCATACAAGTCAACCCTGGTCAACTTTATCTATAAAAGAGTACATTATTCTTTGATACACTATGAAAGTTTGACAAAAACCCAATGTGACAAACCCTCAACCAAGCAAAAATAGTACAACGTGTTTTACTCACCCTCATGATAATATCACTTGAGATTTGTAATTTGATCGATAAAAATTTGAACTATATGATCCACATATATTAATTATTTCGTGATTTATATGCATAGTATTATTAGTCATGCTAAATGAGTTGATTATAACCATATTCATTATATGTATATCAAGTGTCATGCATTGATGACTAACAAATACATTAGCCTTTGAAATTCATGATGTTAAGAGTCAAGCATTACATGTTACGATTTCATTTTTCTCATTTTCTTTTCGCATAAGTATACACCTTTAGGTGCTCGAAGCTAGGTCCATAAACTTGGTTCTCTAGTAAATTCAATTTACTTGGATTGTATCTTTTATTAAGCCATTTAACTTTTAATGATTTCTTTCAATATTCTCGCTACTTTTCATAATATGAAGTACTACATTATATACAAATGTATTGTCAACAACATTTTCTTTTTTATTCTATTTCTTTCCAAGAACGACTAAATTATTGAGATATCTTCATTTTCAATATTTCAAGTACCGAACATCTTCGATATTTTAAAATTAGTTATGTCTATATACTCCCAAGAGTATACTACTCATCAACGGATCATCTTTACAATTGGCTCCATTTTTAATTTTAAGATTTTTTTGAATTAAATGTCACCACACTTCAAGTGTGCCATTAATTTATCGATATAATGTTAATGGATTGTCCTTCTAAGATGTCAATATGAATTGGAGCATTTTACAACTGTATCCGAGACTTGGTTTAATTTCTTTGGTCAAGAATGTATCACAATTGTATAACATACAAATAAATTATCTCAAACTTCTAGTTCGATTAACTTGTGTGATGATCTAGAAAATATAATATTATACTTTTTATGTATTCTTTAGCTACTTAATTTCTTCCCATAATGTTGAAAAACTGCTTATCAAATAGATAGTCGGCAAACCATGTTATAAAAAAGGTTCAAACTAAATTTGTATTCTCAATATTTTTAATGTCAATCTCACGCACTATGGTGGATCGATTGTACATATTTTGCACTATCAAAAATCATTAGATGGATAATATATATTATGCTCTAACCATAAGCTAACTATGTGGAGATAACTTTGATGTTGGAATAATGTGTATAGTGTTTTGCATATAAAATAGTATTACTTAGAAAATGGGAAGTATTTTATTTTCAATAATAATGATTTAGAAATTAATTGGAAGCGCTTAACAAGTAATAGGGTCAAACTATTTATCATAATCTCAACTAACATTTATTAAAAATTTGAGATTTAGGCTAACTAGCATTAATAAGAAACACGCATGAATGTATAATTTGAAAATTATGCTCTTAATTTAAAATTTGAACAAATAATCTTGCAAACTTCAAGTTGCAAATAATAACAATAATGTTCAATTACTCGCTAGTAGTTATAAACTCGTTGTCTTCATTTGATTACTACAAAAACCGAAATTTTACTTTGTATTTGATTATGGGTCCGTCTAAAATAATTAACTAAAGCATTAATGTTGTCTAATTTCTAGAGTCTCTTGCCATCCGTAAATTATCTAGTAGGCACCTTTCTTTTCTCGAAGTCTTTCTAAATTCTTTCCTCTAATCGAAGATTAGATCCTTCAGAACCACTCTTAAAGTGATGTTCCTAAAGTTCATCATCTTTTGATCCATTTGCAATATGAACAAAATTGGTCGAAAGTCAATAACTTGTCTACTTAAATTATCGGCTAAAACGTTATTTTTTCCATCTTTGTGTTCAATACTTACCTTATAACTATTTAAAATTTCATACAATTT
Organism: Forsythia suspensa; assembly: GCA_023638005.1. NCBI lineage: Eukaryota > Viridiplantae > Streptophyta > Magnoliopsida > Lamiales > Oleaceae > Forsythia > Forsythia suspensa. The sequence goes on from JALRMA010000348.1 coordinate 3,810, forward strand.
TAACCACATTTTATGTCTAATTTTATCAAAATTAGTCTTTTAATAAATTTAACAATTGTTCAAATTGTCTAATAGTAAATTCAAGATTAAAAATAATTTAAAACTTTCTATACTATGAATTATAGCCATTATTTCAAATCTAGTTGGTTAAGTATTTTTCTTTTATTTTATATTTACCACTAGCATATCTACAAATTTTTCTTCTTTTTATCACTATATTTATTTGGTTTAGAATATAAAATTCCTCCCCACCCTAATTCACATCCGTCTGTTTTACTACTTTATATTCACTATCCAAGGCAATTTAAAAGTGGTAGTTGTTGGACTTCATTTTTATTTGTCTTACTAATTCTATTCTTTGGTTAAAATACTTTTGACCCTTGCTTGATAATTTATTGTATAAAGGTCCAATCTTTTTACCTAAATCTTTAATAAAACTTCTAGTATAATTTAATATTCCTAAAATGCTTGCAATATTTTAGTTTCTTCTATTTTATCCAAATTGAAAAATAGTCTTTACTATAGGGGTTGAAGTTGAATTTTTCCTTCTCCATGATTATTCCTAGAAATTCTATTTTTGTTTATTTATTTCTATTTTTTTTACTAATAATTAAACCATTTTCTTTAAATTTATTTAAAACAATTTATAAATGCTTTATATGCTCGATGATTTTTGCTATGTACCAAAATATCATCACTATAACACAAACAAATGGTAAAGAATTAAAAATAAAATCCATTTTTCATTGAAATATAGATGGAGCATTCTTTAAACCAAATGGCATGACAATCCACTCAAAATGACCTTGGGTGTTGTAAAGTTCCATGGAATAGAATCTTTATGCATTTTAATTTGCCAAAACCCGATTTCATCAAATTTTGAAAAGATCTTACTATTTTGTATTTTATTTAAAATCATGTCTTTATCCGGTATTTTATATCCTCTTACAAGTATCATTTAGTCTTTTATAATTTGTAACTATTCTAGCTTTTCCTCGTTGATTTCACTATGATTTCTAACCATAAAAACCGATCTATTTGGACTAGTAGAAGGTCTTATTACTTTTAACTCTAACAATTGTTTAATCAATTTTAAAGTCTTCTATATCTTGATTAGTATGTTTTGTCTCGGTCCTAATCTTTATATTTTCATTTTGATTTCTATTTTAGCTTCTATTTTATTTCTATCCCAATGTTTTAGAGGGTCTTCCCTATTATTTGGGTTTGTTCATAATTGTAAAATCTTATCTATACTTTCTACATGGTCTATCTTTTATTAAAACAATTAGTCTTTTGCTCTTGGTACAAAATCTTTTTAAAGTTTGTAAAGATAAATAATCTAAAAATTCTAAATTCTTAAGTCTTCTTCATCATTTTGTGTTTTTGATGGTAAAGGTCCACCAAGCTTAGCTTGCAACTCGATGTTTCTATAGTCCGATAATAGATGTATCTTTCCCAAGAATTATTGCATCATTTGTAATAGTTAAACGTCCATTTCTACTTAATAAGAATTTTATTCCTATAACAAATTCATCTTTAATTAATTGACTTACTAAAGTAGTTGTTAAGCTATCTTTTCTTGAAATCTAATTTTACAATCGTCAAAAAGTCTTTCTTCAAACTCCATTTTTGCCATCCATTTGACTTCCTCTTATTTCATATTCTAATTTTTGTCAAATCTTCGAGACTAAATCTTTTCTAATTATGTTAAATGTACATCCATCGACTAAAGCTATTAAATTTAATTTAATAATCTTATTAATTTGTACTTTATAGGTATTCTAATACTTTTGGTTGGCTTTATTCTAGATATTTGACATATTATTTCTTCTTGATTTTGTTTCTAAATAATTATTCTCAAATAGCTTTCTATGGATTGGTTTTTTTTCTAGATTTATAAGTCTATAATGTATTTCTCCCCTGCCATGTATTTTATCTATTCTATTATTAGTGTTGGTTACTCTATCTTCTAATTTTTCTAAGGTTTGACTATAGTCTTTGGGTTTATTATAAGGCTCATCTTGGATTCCTAAGCAATTATTACATTGAATTTCTAAACAATTTTACCCGATTTCTATTCTATGTCCCGGATATACTCTAATATTGTGCATTTGTCTATCATAGATCATTGTCCTCTAATCCATTCGTGAATGCATTCTTGCTCTATGTTCATCATTTTATATCAAGAATTGAAAATCTAAATCTTCGTACTACTATTGCTTTCATTAGAACTTTCTACAATTTCTAAATTGTCTAACTCGTCATATGTGTATATATATATTTGAACTACAAGATTCATTGTCGATAACTCATATATTATATTTAGTGGTGCTATTTTCTCTAAGTCTTCCTACAAATCTTGTGCATATTAATAGATTTTCTTCATTTCTTTTCATTTGGTATCCCCTAGTCTTTATTCCTATTTTAATATCATTAAAAAAATTCTTTGTTCGACTAAATAATCGAGTGGAAATAAACTATACCTCCTTTGTTATTCATGTCTAATTCTATGCTTCCTAATAACCCATGTTCTATATCCTAATTCTATTATCATATAAACATATTAATATCTTGGCTCCTAAATTTTCTCTGTAATACTTTTACTCCTACCATTATTAGTCCTAGATATGTGTGTTAAGGTTTTTTTGTTATTTCTTTATAAGAATCTTTTTAATAAATCTAAAGATATAAACCGATCTTCGTGTACAAGAAATATATATTTCTCCATAATGTTGGTATATCAAAGATTTACTAAAAATATTTTATTTTTTATATTCTAAAGCTTTTATTAATTTTAATTTATTCGTCTAAACATTTCTATTTGTTCTTCTATATCTATTAAGGTTCTAACGGTTTCGATTCCATTCTTCTAGTTGATCTCATTAAAGGATTTCCTAAAATTCTACTACTACTAGCTACGACTTGTTTTTCTTTATTCATTATGTATTTCCACTTAGTCTTATTAAATTTACTTGTTTTTTAGTTTTTCCTAGATCTAGCTTTTCTAATTTACCAATTAATTTATTCAAAACTTCTTTAGGAGTTTCTTTTAACTTTTCTATAGTTTATTCTACTTTCTAAGTTAATATTTTCTATGTCTTTATTATAACAAAACTTCTTTAATATTTCACTATTTGATTTTAATATATTCTATATTATTTTCTAGAATTTTATGCTTTTATTAAAATTTTCAAACTACTTTTTTTCTATTATTTGCAAATATTTTTTCTAGATTTTTATATTGACTATTAAATCTACTATACTATTTAATTGCTTATCTTCTTAATGTAAAAGATGTTTAAAGCTTTTATCAAATTTACAAACTAAAGTTGCTTTGTCTAAATTATATTTTCTCTTTAAATTTCCTAAAAGCTCTAAATTTAAATAATCTATTTTATTCATACACTAATGAAAATTGGAAAAAGAGGCTCGATACCAATTTAGGACGCCTTTTGAACAATTAAATTTTTTGAACAATTAAGAACAAATAATAAATTACGGTGAAATACTAATATAGTGTGGAAATAAAAGTATAAATATAAATTATTTGTAAATATTACAAATTTCTTTTATATAATCTAAAACAAAACTCTAAACTTGATCTTAGTCTTCGTAATTTTATAGATTTAGAATACTTATAAGAAATTGGAAATCTCAAAAATATCTAACTAAAACCTTCTAAACTATAATGGACAAATAAGAATACGTTAATAACAAAGTCTTCTTAAAGTGTGTAATAAATGTAGCAATTAAGGCTTATGATAAGTCTATTTATTATAATTTATGACAAGTCTTTATGATACAAACTTATGAATGTAAAAGTCTTTGTCTTTTCGTATGTTTAGCTTATTCTTTGAATTTTTCTTTTCATATTATTCTTCGCTTTTGTGATATATATCCTAATTTAGTCTTTTATGTTTTTATAGGATCTTTAATCAAGAGGCTCAAAGGGAGATAGAGTTCTCAACAATTAACTTGATCAATGAAGAGGTCACCTCTATTTCTATCTAAGATATTGATTATAAACAACTAGCAAATATATGAAGTTTAATTGCATAAATATAAAAGCTTAAAAAATATTGATGTAATGGCCTTAATTCGAGTACTTTTACCGCAAAATTAATTCCCCAAATTTCGTTTTTTTTTTTATTTTTATATCTTTTATATCTTTTCTTGACCTTCCTAAAAGGCTTAAGACTGTAGCTAAAAATAAAATTTCATCATGTTTAAATAGGTTTGAACAAATTCCCATTCTAGATAAAAAACAACATTTCTTAACTCGGAGGATTACTTTTTCATTTTAGCCATGGAATCCGAAAAAGATGTTAAGTTTAAACAAAAATTTCTTGAAATATAAAGATAATATTTTTGAAGGAATTAATTGCTTACTAGGTTTTTCCTCTTGTGGCCTTTTCCAAAATATAATAAAGTAAGATAATTAAATAAGAAGAGATGAAGAACTTACTTTTATTGAAAATGTCTAAGAAAATCTTTACAATTGAGAACAATACAAGAGTATGTAAATCTGGTGTGTTCTATTTTTGAGTGTTTATTGCATGTGTCTTTTCCGTATTTGAACAAAGGTATTTATGGACAAGGTAATAAAATAATCTTACAATCTTTACAAGTGTAAGCTTAGGAAAAGAAAGAAGAAAAATCCAAAGCTTTCTTTCACACTTTTTTTACTTTACTATGAATGCTTGTACTATTAACACTGTACACTTTTGACATAAGATGCATTTCCTTCCATTATTGGTATTTCAACCTTTTGATTTTCTTAGAATTATTGACAATGTTCTTAATTATTGTCCTTGTTTGAATTATTGTCCATGTGCTATCACATCTCTTTATTATCATCCATCATTTTAATATGACTTTTCGATCAAGATCCATTTCATTGTTTGCTTCGAGATATTTTCTGTCCGAATGTTTCTGATCTTCACAATAGCTTTCAATACAATCATTTTCTTGAAAAGTCATCGATATAAATCTTTTGATGAGTCTTGAAGATAATCTTTCTACCTTGATATTTCTTTAAAAATTCTTCACAAAATATTATTCCATTATTCTATTGCGCCACAAGTCCAGGGGTCCTTTGCATTTCTATGAGAGCAATTGTTTTGAAATTCTTCTTTCATAATCAATCTCCAACTTTAACCTTGTTATTAGTCTGAAGAAGGCCGAATTTTGGAACCTTCAAAATTTTAATAAAATGGTATTTGGGATAATAATACTATTATTTACAATTGGTGGTCCGGAAATAAATTGAATCATTAAAGGGTGTTGTTTAAGTGATTAAGAATCTTTTAAGAGAAGGTGGAAAAGTTAAAATGTTTTAAGATATAATTTGTGTCAATCATCCGTATTGTAAAGCCAAATAAAATATATCCCTTCTTCTTGAGAAACGTAGTCAAATGAAATTGTGGGTAATTGTGTCAAAAAGGAAGAGTTGTGGATAAATAGAGAGGGCCATATTGAAGGAAATATTGATTCTCATTATGATAATATTGTAGAGTTTGAGAGAAATTGATAATTTCTTGGATAAGTGAATTTTTATAGAATTTCAACAATGTTGGCACAATCTCCAATATTTTGTTGTAGATCAAAAGAGTTTTTCGCCTTGCTATAGAATTTGTTAGTTCAATAAGTCTTTCTATTTTGGCGGATATTTTCTACTAGAAAAAGTAATGATGTTTTTTGGAATAATTTTCATTAGTATTAAATCTTTCTAGGTCTCATGTAATTTAAATATTTCATCTGGTATTTAGTTATTTTGTTGATGAGAAGATACTTGTCTTCAAAATTTAGTTTTATTTGTAAAGTATGCTTTATAATTAAGATCTCTAACTACTCTTAGTCATAGTTTCACAAATTATTACACATTGCAAAGATGAAGATGATGTTTGAGAAGAAGAGGGATGGTTGAAAAGTAGATGGATGAATTGTCTGCTCAATCCTTTTCGTGACATAAAATTAAATTGAGAGTCCGTCTACAATGATTTAAAGTTTTCAAGAGAGTAAAACCCTTTAAAAGAGGGTCTGAAAATTTATCTATCTCGTTTCAATTATCGCCATTAGTTATAAAACTGTTGTCTTCCTTTGATTACTACAAAGAAACTCGAAATTTTTACTTTGTATTTGATTATAGATCCGCCTCAAAATAATTAGCTAAAACATTTAATGTCAGCTCAATTTTTGTCTCAGAGTCTTGCTTATCCATAGATTATCTATAGTAGGCACCTTTTCTTTTAGGCACCTTTCTTTTCTCTCGAAGTCTTTTCTAAATTATTTCCTCCTAATCAAAGATTAGATCCCTTCAGAGACCACTCTTAAAGTAATGTTCCCAAAGTTCATCATCCTTTGATCCATCTCGCAATATGAAACAAAATTGGTCGAAAGTCAATAACTTTATCTACTTAAATTATTGGCTAAAACGTTATTTTTTTTTCATCTATGTGTTCAATACTTACTCTTATAACTATTATTAAAATTTTATACAATCTTAACCACCTTTTATGTCTGGATTTTACTTCAAAATTAGTCTTTTAATAAATTTAACAATTGTTTTGCCAACTGCTCTAATAGTAATTTGAGATTAGTTTGTAATATTTGATAAAAGCTTTAAACATCTTTACTTTCTTTAAGATAAGCAATTAAATAGTATATAGTAGATTTAATAGTCAATTTAAGCAAAAATCTAGAAAGAAATATTATTTCTAAAATAATAGAAAAATAGAAGTAGCTTTTAGAAAATTTAATAAAAGTTATTAAAATTTTTAGAAAATAATATAGAATATATTAAAAATCAAAAATAGTGTGAAATATTAAAAGAAGTATTGTTATAATAAAGACATAGAAAATATTAACTTAGAAAGTAGAACAACAACTTTAGAAAAGTTAAATCAGAGAAACCCTAAAGAAGATTTGAATAAAATTAATTGCAAAATTCAGAAAAGCTAGATCTAGGAAAACTAAAGAAACAAGTAAATTTAAAAAGACTAAGTGGGTATATACATAATGAATAAAGAAAAACAAGTTGTAGCTAGTAGTAGTAGAATTTAGGAAATCTTTAATGAGATCTTCAACTAGAAGAATGGAATCAAACAAGATTAGAACTCCTTAATAGATATAGAAGAACAAATAGGAAACATGTTTAGATGTAATAAATTAAAATTAATAAAAGCTTTTAGACATATATAAATAAGGAAATCTTTTAGTAAATCTTTGATATACCAAACATTATGGGAGAAAGATATATTTCTTATTAATATAGATAAGGTCAATATCTCTTAGGATTATATTAGAAAAGATTCTTCTTATAAAAATAACAAATAAAAACCTTCAATGTATACATTTACGGCACTAATAATCGCAGGAGTAAAAGGATTACATGTGTAGAAAATTTAGGAGCCACACATTAATATGCTTTTATATGATAATAGATTTTACACGCACATAGACTCGAGATTATTAGAAGCATAGAATTGTGACATGAATAATAAAAGGAGGTATAGTTTATTTCACACCCGATTATTTAGTCGTAACAAAGAATTTTATAATGATAAGTTAAAAGTCAGGGAATAAAGACTAGGATACCAAATGAAAAGAAATGAAGAAAATCTATTAATATGCATAGGATTTGTAGGTGGAAGACTCTAGCTTAAATAGCAACCACTAAATATAAATTTAGAAAATGATCAAATCATCACTTTATTACTTAACAAAAAGGTATAAAAAGCAATCTCAAGAAAGAAATTTTTCTTCTAAACAAACAAATGCAGATTAGACTCGAATTTAGCAAACTTTTAGAAAAGCCAATTTTAATACCGTGAAGATAATATTGCGGCTAAAAAATAGCAATGGAACTTTGAAGACATTAGATTTGAAATTACAAATTTATCGCCGTAATAAAAACAGAAAGCAAGACGAAAATGAAGAAGAAAGCGTGTAGACATATCGAAATAGAAGACTATGAAAGCGTGAAGAAGAAATTAATGTTTAGAATGAAAAAGTGAAAGATTGAAAGTGAAGACGCATGATAAAGAATTCGTATAGACATGGAATATTACAAAATCTTAGATAAACTTGAGAGAAGGAGAAATTAAGACTTCATTAGAAGAAAAAGATCAACCAAACATAGAAATTAAAAATGAAGAAAGCAAGAGTAAAGTCTAAAGTGCAAATGGTACCAAGAGTTTGGCAAAAGAAAAGACCCAATGAACAAAGAATACTATATCGAGGAAATACCCTTTTCCCAATACCAAGCCTTGCTACACTGGGAAGACAAAAAAATATAGAAGCATAGAAAAGACAAATGTAAGAAGGATGTAGTCTAACAAGAAAGAGTGATAGAGGATTAATATTAGGGGAATTAAATAATTGCAAACCCTAAGATGTATATTAGCACTTAACTAATTGGAAAATTTTGCAATTTGAGCATGTAATAGTTTACCATATACAAATGATGGTGAGAAGAAATCAGCTTATTTAGAGACATATTTAGGAAAAACAACATTACAATATTTGCCACATACCAACAAGACCAAAACCAGATGAAATAAGATTAAGAATGGCACGGAGGAGAAAAAACCTAGAAACTTTACTAGTTTTATTCGAGAAATAATTATAGAATCTCGACCCAAGTAGAGAGACAATAAGCTACGAACAAAATAAAGCCTTAGAAGAACTAGCAAAACTAAGTTTAAGTAATATGAAGTACATACAAACTGCTTTTATTAGACTTTGAAAGACTAGTTAGTACAAAAGAAGATTAGCTTTGATGCAATGTATTAGATAGACTATATAGAAAGATTCCACCACTCATGGAATGATAAAATTAAAATGAGATAGAAAAACGGAATGGAAGAGGAACAACTATTAGAGCTACCATAAAAATTTATAATGTGATAAATTAAAAGCAACATTGTATAGAAGAAGAAGCTAGAAAGCAATTAAAGAAATTAAATTACTCTTTTTTGTTCGGGATTTATATACACCTCAAAGTTATGATTTATAGAAAGAAAAGAAAAAGTGTATAGGAAAAAAAGATAAAGGATATAAATATAAAAGACAATATCAAAATAGAAAAATACAATATTAGACCAAGGGAATACATTATAAAAATAGGGAAGCCTAATTATAATAGATACGTTAAAAGACCAACATAAATAGGAAAAGATTGTAAATGCTATATTTTAGGAGATCCTAGAGATTTGCTAATAAATGCCCAAATAAAAATAAAAATAGAGAAACGTTAAATAAATCTATAATAATCAAGAAATACAGTGGTCATATCACGTAGTTATCGACAATGAATCTAGAAGTTCAAGATATAGTATATACACAGACGACGAAGTTAGACAATTTAGAATTGTAGAAAGTTCCGATGAAAGCAATAGTAGGCTGTAAGATTTAGATTTTCAATTCCGATATAAAAATGATGAACATAGAGCAAGAACAGCATTCCACGAATGGATTAGAGGACAACGATCTATGATAGACAAATACACAATATGTAGAGTATATCCGTGACATATAAATAGAAATCGTTAGTAAAAATTGTTTAGAAATTCAATGTAATAATTGCTTAGGAATCTAAGATGAGCTCTCATAATAAACCCAAAGACTATATTGAAACCATAGAAAATTAGAAGATAGAGTAACCAACACTAATAATAGAATTGATAAAATATATAAACTTTAGGAGAAATACATATGTATAGACTTATAAATTGTGTAAAAAAGGAAAGAACTGTAGGCAGTTATACATCGAGAACAATTATTTAGAAACGTAAAATCAAGAAGAAATAATATGTCAAATATCTTAGAATAAAAGTCAACCAAAGTATTAGAATACCTATAGAAGTAATAAATTAATAAGATTATTAAATTAAATTTAATAGCTTTAGTCGATACATGATGTACATTTAACACAATTAGAAAAGATTTAGTCCTAGAAGATTGTAGACAAAATTAGAATATGAATAAGAGGGAAGTCAAATGGATGGCAAGAAATGGAGTTTGAAGAAAGACTTATGATTTATTGTAAAATTAGATTTCAAGAAAGACAAGATAGTTTAACACCTACTTTAGTAAGTCAATTAATTAAAGATGAATTTGTTATAGGAATAAAATTTTATTAAGTAGAAATGGACGCTTAACTATTACAAATGATGCAATAATTTTGGGAAAGATACATCTATTATATTGCACTCATAGAAACATCAGTAGCTAGCTGTTAAGGTGGTGGACCTTTACCATCAAAAACACAAAATGATGAAGAAGACTTAAAGAATTTAGAGTTTTTAGATTATTTATCTTACAAACTTTAAAAACAGATTTTGTACTAAGAGCAAAAGACTTAATTGTTTTTTAATAAAAGATAGACCATAGAAAGTATAGATAAGATTTTACAATTAATGAACAAACCCAAATAATATAGAAAAGAACCTTTTAAAACATTGGGATAGAAATAAAATAGAATCTAAAATAGAAATCATAAATGAAAATATAAAGATTAGGACCGATAGATAAAAAAACATACTAATCAAGATATAGAAGACTTTAAAATTCGGGACAAACAATTGTTAGAGTTAAAAGTAATAAGACTCTACTAGTCAAGATAGATCTCGCAGTTTTATGGTTAGAAATTATAGTGAAATCAAACGAGGAAAAGCTAGAATGGTTATAAATTATAAAATACTAAATGATAATGATGTAGAAGATGGATATAAAATACCAGATAAAGATATGATTTTAAATGAAATACAAAATAGTAAAGATCTTTTCAAAATTGATCGGTAAATCAATTTTGGCAAATTAAAATGCATAAAGATTCTATTCCATGGACAACTTTTTACAACAATCTAAGGTCATTTTGAGTGGATTGTCATGCCATTTTGTTTAAAAGAATGCTCCATCTATATTTCAAAGAAAAATGGATTCTATTTTAATTCTTTATCATTTGTTTCACAGGATATATTGATGATATTTTATATATAGCAAAAATTATAAAGATCATATAAAGCATTTAGAAATTGTTTTAAATAAATTTATAGAAAATGGTTTAATTATTAGTAAAAGAAAATAGAAATAAATAAACAAAAAATAGAATTTCTAGGAATAATCATAGAGAAGGAAAATTCAACTTCAACCCCATATAGTAAAGACTATTTTCAATTTCCGTATAAAAGAAGAAACTAAAATATTGGGTAAAGCCTTTTAGGAATATTAAATTATGCTAGAAGTTTTATTAAAGATTTAGGTAAAAAGATCGACCTTTATACAATAAATTATCAAGCAAGTGGTCAAAAAGTATTTTAAACCAAATGTATATAGAATTAGTAAGACAAATAAAAATGAAGTCCAACAACTACCACTTTTAGAATTGCTCTTCGATAGTGAATATAAAGTAGTAGAAACAGATTTGATGAATTAGATGGGAGGAATTTATATTCTAAACCAAATAAATATAGTGATAAAAAAGAAGAAAAATTTGTAGATATAAGCTACCGTAAATATAAAATAAAAGGAAAATACTTAACCAAACTTAGATTATTGAATAATGGCTAATTCATAGTATAGAAAGTTTTAAATTATTTTAAATATCGAATTTCATTTATTAGAATGTGATTGTGAAGCAATTGTTAAATTATATTAAAGACTAATTTTGACAAAATTAGACTTAAAAGGTGGTTAAAATTGTATGAAATTTTAAATAGTTATAAGGTAAGTATTGAACATATAGATGGAAAAAATAACGCTTTAGGCCTATAATTTAAGTAGACAAGTTATTGACTTTCATGCACCAATTTTGTTCATATTGCGTATGGATCAAAGGATGACGAACCTTTGGGAAACACGACTTAAGAGTGGTCCTCAAGGATCTAATCTTCTATCTGAGGAAATAATTAAAGGACTACCTTAAAAGAAAGGTGCCTACTAGATAATCTCTCGAATGGCAAGAGACTCTAGATGTAAATTAGACAAAGATTAATGCTTTTAGCTAATTATTTTAGACAGACCTACAATCAAATACAAAGTAAAAATTTCAATTTCTTTAGTAATCAAAGGAAGACAACCACGAGTTTATAACTACCGCCGTAAGTAATTGAACAGACAGACAAATTTCCGTAACCTCTTTAAAGGATTTACCTCTCAAGCAAGCTTTTAAATCATCGAGAGATGTATTCATCGGATTTAATTTTACATATGTGAAAAGCTAGATGTATAATTCATGCATCTACTTTTCAACCATCACCTTCTTCTTCTCAAACATCATCTTCGCCTTTGCAACCTGGTAATAGTCGTAGAAACTATGACTAGAGAAGTTAGAGATCTTAATTATAAAAAAAGTATACTCGGAAGTAAAACTAGAAATTTTAGAAGACTTCAAGTATCTTCTCATCGACAAGAAATAACTAAATACCAAGACGAAATATTTAAATTACATGAGACCCTAGAAAGATTTAATAATCGATGGAAGAAAATTATTCAAAAACATCATTATTTTTCTAGTAGAAAATATCCGCCTAAAATAGAAAAGCACTTATTGAGCTAATCATTCTTACAACTGCAAGGCAAGAAAAACTTTTGATCTACAACAAAGTATTGAGATTGTGCCAACATTGTTCAAATTCCATAAAAATTCACTTATCCTAGAAATTATCAATTTCTCCCAAACTCTGCTAATATTATCATAACGAGAATCAATATTTCCTTCAATACGTTTCTTCTATAAACATTTATCCACAACTCTTCATTTCTAGACACAATTATTTCTACATTTCATTTGACTATACAGCTTCTCAAGAAGAAGACTTATATATTTTATTCACCTTTACATTACGCAGATAATTGACATCAGATATATCTTAAATGTAACTTTTAACTTTTTCCACCTTCTTAAAAGGATTCTTAATCGCCTTTAAACAACACCCTTTAATGATTCAATTTATTTCCGCATCAATTAATTGTAAATAAATGGTATTATTATCCCAAAGATACCATTTTTATTAAAATTTTTGAAGGTTCTAGAAAATTCAAAGCCTTCAAAGACTCGATATCAATGTTAAAGTTAGATAGATTGATTATGAAAGAAGAATTTCGTAAATAGCCGCCTCATAGAAATGAAAAGGACCCACCATGTGCTTCAAGTTGCAATGGAATAATGGAATAATATTTTGTGAAAAATTTCTAGCAAGGAATATCAAGGTAGAAAGATTATCTCGTTCAATACTCATCAAAAAGATTTATATCCGATGACTTTTCAAGAAAATTATTGTATTGAAAGTTATCAGGAAGCATCGTGAGAAACATCTTCGATACGTAAAATATCTCGCACGAGCAAACAATGAAATGGATACCGATCTAGTAAGAAGCCCATATTGAAACGATGGACACATAATAAAGAGATGTGATAGCACATGGACAATAATTCAGCACAAGGACAATAATTAAGCACATTGGCAATAATTCTAAGAGAAAGGTCAAATAGGTTACGGTGAAATACCAATAATGGAAGGAAATGCATGTCAGCACGTCAAAAGTGTACAAGACATAATAGTACAAGCATTCATAGTAAACAATAAAGCTGGAGAGAAAGTTTTGATTTTTCTTCTTTCTTTTCCTAAGCTTACACTTGTAAAGATTGTAAGATTATTTTATTATTTTCCTTGTCCATAAATACCTTTGTTCATAGCATACGTAAAAGACACACGCAAAAACACTCGTAAAATAGAAACACACACAGATTTACATACTTTGTATTGTTGTTCTCAATTGTGAAGATTTTCTTAGACATTTTCAATAAAAGTAAGTTCTTCATCTCTCTTATTTAATTATCTCATACTTTATTATATTTTCGAAAGGCTTAAAAGAGGAAAACCTAGTAAGCAATTAATTCCTTCAAAAATATTATCTTTATATTTCAAGAAATTTTTTGTTTTAACTTAACATCTTTTTCCGGATTGCATGGCTAAAATGAAAAAGTAATCCTCTCGAAAGTTAAGAAAGGTTGTTTTTATCCCGAGAATGGGAATTTGTTTAAAAACCTATTTAAACATGATGAAATTTTATTTTTAGCTACAGGCTTAAGCCTTTTTAGGAAGGTTAAGAAAAAGATATTTAAAAAAAAAAACGAATTTTGAAGGAAATTAATTTTGCCGAAACAGAAAGTACATTAATTAAGGCCATTTCATCAATATTGTTTTAAGCTTTTATATTTATGCAATTAAACTTCATATATTTGCTTAGTTGTTTATAATCAATATCCTAGAGATGAAATAGAGGTGACTCTCTTCACAAGTGTTTATGGGAACTCATTCAATCCCGTGGCAATCTTCATCGTTCCTTTGCAAACTCGCTATAACAACCATAGTTTGGGTAAAGGGAGAGGCAAGAGAAAAGAACAATTTTTTAGTGCCGACGAGATAAAGTTAGTATACCACGCCTTTGAAGTCCTATAGAGGGAATTCAAATTACTTGAGGAAAACAATGTTATTCACAAGCCTATATGGCATAACTCGCCATCGTGAAAGATGGTGTTGGGTATGTAGACAAATGGAGTTTTTATCATATCACATTTGATATTGAAAATCTTCAGATTCAACTCGACATACAAAGGGAAAAGGTAAGCTCACAGCTTGGTGATGGTAATGCTCTTCTTATTTCTATGTTGATTCATCTACTTTAACTTTCCAACGCATACCCTTTATTTTCTCAAAAATATATTATGTGTTCCATTAATTAAGAAAACTTGTTTTAGTTTATCAAAATTCCTTATTGACAATAACCTAATTGTTGTGTTTGAAAATGACCCATGTATCTTTAAGCGACAATGTTCTGGGTTGGTTCTCTTTGGGAAGGCTTAAACATGGACTCTATCACTAGATGTATCCAAATCCAAGTCCAAGTCCAAGTCCAAGTCTACTTTATTATCAATTGTAACTCCAATAACAATTTGCGTTGTATTACAAAACACTTAACTCGCTTTCGGCAGCTTTAAACCTATTTGAATAGTGAATATGCCAACCCATGGCATTAAAGACTAAGACAATTCCATTAAGAATACATTGCAACATGTATTGAACTCCTTAAACTTATCCATTGATATTCAAAGATGCATTGATTTCTCTGCCACATGTCAATTTAGGAAGTTGTCTCAAACCATTTTCTTTATCCTCAAATTGTAAGCTAAATCTTTCCTAGACATCATCACACACCGATAAAGTGTATGGAGACCTCAACTGCTATATCCAATCGAGGGTATATAGATATTATGTCCACTTCATAGATGAGTACTCTATGTTTACTTGAATTTTTCCCATGAGATTTAAATCTGAGCTTGTTTCTATATTTTATCAGCTTTCAAAATTTTGTTGCAAGACAATACAACAAAAGATCAAATGTGTCCAATCTGACTCGGGAGGAGAATTCTACCAAATTTGAATTATATTTAGACATATTTTCCCTCATACACACCAACAAAGTGTGAGATTTGAGAGAAACATATACATTTTTGATGTGCCGCTTACTCTCTTAACCCAAACAAGTGTGTCTCTTTTTGGCCAGAGATGCCTTACACTACTCCTCATAAATAGACTTCCCACGCCACTCTTAACCATAAAACACATTATGATTTATTTTCAAAGAAAACAAAAGTTTAATCATTTTAAAAATTTTGGTTGTGTTATTGTGATAAGTGCATTTTGTGCACTTATTCTAAGCTTTTAAACCAAACTTTTATTCTGTTATTTTATTGATTTTCACTTAATTTATTGTATTTACTCTTTCCATTTCAGCTTTTGGACCCTGTTTATAAGGAATCGGAGAAGAATGGACTGAAAGAACAACAATTTGGTGAAATCGATTTAGTAAATGAGAAGAGATTGAGTTTTTGAATTGAATATCAAGAGTCAAAATTGGAGGATGATAAAGAAGGTAAAATTAATAAAAGTTTAGGTGTGTTGGAGTGACAATAAAGAGTTGAAGCAAATGATCAAACACTTGAAAGCCAATGAATCAATTCGAGAAACTATCTACCTCGAAGTATGGGAATATGTAATATTAAACAAAAAATAATCACGATGTTTTTGGATCCTTTTTCGCATCACTACAATAGGCATAAAATTAGTTTTCAAACCACATAATGTGTTTCTTGAATACAGAACAAACACAAAGGCTATAGATGCTTAAGTCCAAATAGAAGAATCTATATTGCCCAAAGTGTAACATTTAATGAAAATTTGTTTTCCTTTGTCAGCGTTTTTTCTTCTTGTCAAAGTTGCTTATTCTCGATCAAATCTCTAATCAATTTTTGTTCCAAACTGGTCATCAAGTATTGAGGACACATCTGAGGATAAGGAGACATGCTATAGCCAACTCTCACAGCCTCAATCAGCCACAAAATTCCCTATCTTCATATGAGTATATTCCCAACCATATATCTAATCAGCAACAGGATAATAACACTTCAACTATTACTACAAAACCTGTTTCAGGCTTACACATGAGTCATATCCTCAAATACCTGTTCCACAAAGATTTGCACCTTTGTCATTCCTTGCAAACTAGGTCAAAATCAGAAATTCATAAACCAAAACATTTGTCTATCTTTCAACTCTTTATCTTAACCCATTGAACCAACACCAGCTAAAGAAGCATTACTTACTTGATCCAAAGTGTATTGAGGCTAAGTGACTGTAGAATTGCATGCATTACAAGCAAATCAACCTTGGAGTCTTGTCCCACGTACTAATGATATGCATGTAGTTGGAACAAATGGGTGTTTAGAGTAGAAGTGTCTTCCTGCCATGTAAAGAGATACAAAGCCAGACTTGTTGCTAAGGGTGACTTCTATATTGTTTACCCTTTAACCATTATTTTTTTCGAGAAAGGAAATGACATTCCTTGTTTTAGTCTTTAGATGGTTGTGTTGCCAGAATAAAAATAAAGCAGAGCATCTTTTAATTCCAAGCATCTACGATATTTCTTACAACGTGGCTAAGAAATAGCAACCCAATGATTTGAAATTTTGAAATAGTTTTGTTAACAGTGCATTGATAGGCTTTTGGAGTCATATTTGGGGCCACAATACACTCTGAATATTTTTTCGTTCAATGCAAGACCCAACGTTTGCTGCATAAGAATGGGATCAGTATTTTGGGCTTTGATAACATGAAGAGCATCATTAATTCCCACCCACACCCCTTCAAAATCCAGGAGGCAGTTTCGTAACTTGAGTCTACGTCACCCGCCCTTTGGGTGTGATGGTTGATAGGCTTTAATGTTGAAATATGAATGAGATCCTCTTTTTGAAAACAAATTGGTAGAGGTAGCGCGATTGCATACCTGGCGTGTAGAGGCAAAGATCGGCCTTAATAAATGTGACACTCAGGTAGGCATTCGATGGATGGCTCAATGTTTATCATTAGCTTTGTATTAAATATTCCTCACACATTACATTAAATGCATTAACAGTTTGCACATGCAGATTGAAAAACGGACAAGTGAAGAGTCTTGAGAAATTATGTTGACATGGTCTTCGACTTTAAATTGCCAAATGGCTGGAGCAAATGCCTATTTTCTAGTATTCATGAGTGAATCAACATGAACTAGAAAGTTGTTCATGAATTTTGTGTTTTTCACTTCCAATACGCAATTTCTTGCAACAGTTGGTGTCAGAGTCTCGTTTTTCCCATGAACATGGCCAAGGAAATGCAAAACCATAAACTACCTTTGACAATGCCTATGATGACAATGGTAACTTCAGGATTTTGGTTGCTTTGTATAAATAAGAGCACAAAGGTCTGCTAAAAAGGGCAACTTATGGAATGAAAAATTATGCCTTCTCAATTATATGTACAATTTCGGTATTTTATATGAATCGACGCCCAAATTCTCGTAGAGTCTCGCATAAATCAACGAGCTTTGATGCCTATTTCTTTGATAATCGTGAATGAATTTGTTTCATGATTTTTGATCCGTGCTAACAATTAAAAGATTACTTAGACGATGTAAGAGACGCAGACCTTTTGAGACAATGTTCCAAACAATGGTGTTTGAATTGAAAGATCAGATAAAACAACTTGCTCTAAGGCACAAGCACACAAAATTACAATATTTTTTACCCTTAATTTGCTCTGTGGTTTGTCAATTTATGCTTATCGTCAACTCTATTTGTTTATCTTTATATAACCGGTCAACTATTACATCGCTTTTGTTACATCAAAAGATAATATTCTAGCCTTCTTGTTTTCTTTCTTTGTTGGCTTATTCTTAATAGGGTACTTCTAATTTGGTCAACACAAGGTATAAGCATCTCATTTGACCACCCGCCGATATAATTCTGTGCTTTTGGCCTCGATCTTGACTAGTGTCAATGGGTGGATGTCAAAATTGGGTCTCTATAATAGGTCCATTTACTAGAATTCTTCATTTGTTTCTCATCTCTTAACAATCGCTTCATATCTTATTACATTCAAGCTAAGTTGAAGGAGATCGTAGTATTTCCTATCTTGGAACTTTTTTTTAAAATCAAAATTCAAACAACATTGAGAGATTTCACAAATTCTTTTTTCGTATATAAAAGAACAAAGAACTTGTTCCTAGCTCTTTAAACCTTTGAAGAAATGATTCATCTATTCATTTGGCATTTGACACAAATTTGCTAACCGCCAAATTAACTTCGACTTCGCTTTGTACAATTGGGCATGAAATAATTGTTCCAATTGTTGCCAAGTTTGGACATAATTTGCAGTGTTAGTGAACTACAAAAAGCTACCCCAGGAATTTGGGAATAGTCTCATCTTGTGAAAGTTAGTAACCTCGTCGCACCACAATGTGAAACGCCTTATATGTTCTGTGGTGGATACTTCCAGACCAAAGGAACAAAGAAAGTTCAAGTATTTTATAACCTCTAAGCCAAGGATACGCTTGACCTATCCAATCGGGTAAGGCTTTCAGACGCTGGGCTAATCATCGTCCGATTCCAAAAACCAACCGATCGTGCATGATTTCTACAATTTGGTCTCTCAATGTGGCATTAGGATCGTGCGGACCCCTATAGGTTGATGTATCGATGGCATCGCTTGAGGCCTAACAATGTTCGGGTCAGATATTGTTTATGAAAGTGCCATTATTTGGCCAATTGTTATTAATATGGGTTTCCATCGTTAATGTGTGTAGTATTTTGTCCCATATATTGAACATTTTCTTATATTAGGCTACCTCCCCATGTTAGATGTACCATCACCCCCAAGTTGATGCTGGCCGTACAATATGAGGTGTTTTTACTTCTGCCCGTGTTTACAATTGGTGAGCCATTACTTGCAAGGCTTCCGTTTGGAATTGATTTCCACGCCTACAAGATTTGATCGACACACTTGGCCTACCATTTTGGTTATAAGTTCGCTCAACATACTCAATTGTTTGGCCATATTGTCATAATGACCATTCCATTTTGATCGAGTCTTTCTACATTATGAGTGTTTTGTAGACTTACTTGTTCGACGATGTCTTCATGCGTGAGCTCGCCCAAGAATGAATGCATGGTGCGGGGCTCAACTCCGCCATTGGCTCGTAATGCCTAACATCCGGTCTTTTTCACCGGGGTTCCTTGTTGACCCTCAAATTGCTCAATCATAGAATTCTTTTCGAGGCATGATGCTTCAAGTCTTTCTACACCAAAAAAGGTCCCACAGTATGCAAGCAAATTATTTTGTGTGTTTTGATCCTGCTAATAATTAAATGATTACTCAAACAATGTGGAAGGAACTAGACCTTTGAGATAATGTTCCAATAAGGAGTGTTTGAATTGAAAGATCAGATATACAACTTGCTTCTAAGGGCACAAGCAATACACGGGTTACAAGATTAGTAAATAGAAAGTAAAAGTTGCAAATGTAAATTCACATATTTCTTTGGAAGAGAAACTTTTTTCCTCCATCTCCTTGTCTTATTTATACCTTATTTGCTTGATTTTTGCCCATAACCGACCACTACTTCATGACACTTATAAAATAACCTCCCATGACTTTCCATACCTATCATGATGCTCATCCATTAACTAATCGATTTCGATCGTGGACCAACAATTACTTTACATTATAGGCCACGCACGTGAAACTCGCTCCATTAGCTTGGTGATGCGCTATAGTTTTATTCGCCAAGTTCTTGCCCTATCTCGCCTCGCCACCTGTGCTATCAGATGCTTGGGCGATTCGGCATCGCCTTAATAATTGTTCAAAGCTTCATTCTTAGGCCTATTTTGGGCCTTTGTTTGTGCTTTTCTGCTTGGGATATTTTATGTATCAAGAGAATTAAAAAGAACTAGAAGGTATTGCCTCTATGCATGTTTTCCGCATCACCTAGAAACTTTCGATCGGTCTCGATGTTGACTTTTCGACCGTCCGATGTTGACTCTAATGCTAGGTTAGCACTTAGTGGTGTTTTAAATTGACATGTGGTGCTAATGGTGGATGGTACAACATTATGTATTAGAATTTCCCAAGAGAATTCAAATGTAAAATGAAGAAAAAAACTCATCCATCTACTATTTAAGCAAAAACCCGCATGGTTTCCATGAAAATTAACAAAGAAGTTCATCTCATGCCTTCATCATCGAAGTTTGCACTATATAGCTCAACTGTCTCTCAGACCTTTACGCACAGCTAGTTGATTCCATTATCTAACCATCAATATCGGTTGTAAATCCAACATGCATCGAGTCACCATGATATACATGAGACTCATATATTATCTTACTTCCCATATATTGATGACATGTTAATTGTAGGAGCTTGCAAACAAGAAATTGACATGTTAAAAGAGGAGTTGTCCAAGGAGTTTGCAAATGAAGGATTTAAATCGCAATACAAATGGTGGGATGAGAATTACTATAGATATGGATGTCTTTAAATGTCACAGAAGAGTATGAAGAAGAATGTGTCGAAAGCAGATTCAAAGATAGATAAATCAAAACCAAAGAAGTACTTATTTGGCTAGTCATTTCAAGCTATCTAATGAACAATACCTTCTTCGTGAGCATGAGCGAGACCACATGGTCAATGTGCCTATGCATTTGATCTTGAAGTCTTATGTTTTCCATGGTGTGTACGAGACCCAACATAGCACATGCAAAGGGAGTTGTGAGTAGATATATGAGTAATCCTAGAAAACAAAGATTGGGAGACAAGAAAGTGGATTCTCATGTACTTGAGAAGTATTACGATTCAGCCTTGTATTTCAAAAAAAATCAAGCCTGGATTATAGGGCTTTGTAGATGCCGATACGGCAGGACATTGATGATGTAAAGAGTACTACCGATATGTATACACACTGGGTGGTACAAGTTAGTAGTGTCTAAGTTGCGTAAGATAGTTGTTATTTCCACCATCGAGGCGTAGTATATTGTTGCGCATCAAGCCAGCAAGGAGATGATATGGTTGCGCCTTTCTTGGAAGAATTGGGTCACAAGCATATGAAAAGTGCGCATTGTGACACCAATGTGCTATTCACTTAGCAAAGAATTATGTCTATAATACGAGGACGCTATATAGATTCGCTATCACTTTATCGATAAGTTTTGATGATGGAATTTTAGTCAAGATCGTGATAGTCAAAATCTTGTGATATGTTGACAAAGATCGCTACATACTGAGAAACCGGGTTGTGTGCAACTTCATTTGGTCTTCGCTTAAGATTGGAGAGTATACCAACCCGCAGAGGGAGGAGTTGATGATAGATTAGTCTCATGGGAAATTGTCAAGATCCTCGAGTCTAATAGAAGCGCCACGCCGGTTGAGAGCAGATCGACCTTCGGTAAGGTCGTCAGAGGCGCTGGAAGTGGGGCATGCGACTTGCGGGTTTCTGGGGGGCCAACGCCCCAAAGGTCCACAATTAATTATGGTTGTTTTGAGATTTTGTCTAAGGAACATTCATTGTGGTGTCTTAGAATTTCATTATAACTAGATAACCTTCATTAATTGTTGCCATATAATTTAATTATACTAGGGAACCTTTATCGGGTTCTTATATATAGGACTGATCTCTTGTAAACAAAAATCATCATTCATTATAGTGAAATTACTACAAACAAGACAGGATGTAGTCTCACATCGAGGCTTAACTTGTATAACTCGGTGTTCTTTATTTTTTGTTCGTTATTTATTATTCTAATCCTAACACTTGTTTCATCATTGCCTCTCTATTATCGCTCATCGCATGCCTCGCGCTTTCATTATGCTAATGTCGAAAATCACATGATTGTTTTTACTTTTTAATGATCTTATTTCTTTCTAATGATCATTTTTCTCACACGCTATTTTACTTATACATCAATTAGATTGGGCGTGAAAATGGGCTCGCCGGGCTGCCCATCAAAGCTCGCCCATATTGGGCTTAGGATCGCTCAGGCCGACCACTAGCTGGGCGGAGCACGCTCGCTCATTAGCTCGCGCTCAAATGGTCACATTTTTGTGACCATTGGCCACATTTTGAATTCTTTTTATTTTTTAAATTCAATTGTTTTTCTATAAATATCTCATTCTAAACTCATTTTTTTTCACACTTCAATCTCTCAATTTATTAAATAATCAATTAAATAACAATTTCAAATTTTAATTTCTCAATATTAGTTTATAATTAGTATCTCATATCTTATTATCTAGATATTACTCTATAATTTTAAGTTTTAATTTTCTACTTCTTCTAGTAATTTCACATTCCAATTATGCATTTATGTTACTAATGAGTTTGGAGGTAGCATCGATTCAATTGATTGGATGATGTTCAAGAAGATGCCACACACACACAACCACCGATTCTACCACTAAACTAAAAACCACCAAACAAAAGGCTAGGTGTCGGCATCATTTTAAGTTGTGCCGACCGTAAACTAATAGATGGAGTCCTCGAGCACAAAAGTACAAAGTAAGCATCAGAAAGAGAAGTTAGCCTAGCAAAGGGGATATGCACGACCCATCTAAACAGACACTTCAAAAGTGTCAATTCAAACACAAAAGGTTTGAATCGAATCGCACAACTCAGCTTGATCTCCCGTGAGTCGGGTCCAAAAGAGTAATCTCAATCTCAACAATCGGGTATATTCACAAGATATCATGGCCGCTAAGGACTATCAAATTGGTGGCAAATGCCGAAGTTTCCACCGAGCTTGGTGGAAAATCCTCATTTCACAACTTTAACCAAAAATATCTCCAACCAAGGTAATGTTAATGTTTCTAGAAATACTCTTCAGAAAGACACTATTATTTTGTATAATAAAAAGAAAGAAGCTATTACAAATGATATTAATAATTATAATGTTGTTTTATTTTGTACGCCGACTTATGGACATGTAATAACAAAAAATACATGGTCGAATCGCACACCACATTGATAGTAATTGGATAATGTATAAAAAGTAATAGCATTTAGACAATTTGACTATCCTCATAATAGAGTTAATATTTTTCATATTTTATCGAGAGTGTGTTACGTGAATTTAAATGTGATTCTAAGATTCGTAGTTTTACATTTGATAATGCAAGCCCCAACAATATAGTAATTGATAAACTAATTCAACATTTTAGTCCGTAATTTGATGGTATTTTATTTCACATTCTGTATATGTCATGTGTTTAATTTAATTGTGCAAGATGAATTAAAATTTATACAAGAACAATTAGAAAAACTTGATATGCTATTAATTATATTAAGGTATCACCAGAAGAAAACAAGTTTTTGTCGCTTTATGTTGAAAATGGTCGCAATCAAAATATTTTTGTAACCGATGTTGGCTATAGATATAATTTAACATATCTCATGATTGATTCTTGTGAAAGTTACGTAGATTGTATTATCAGATATTATAATGACCGACATTCACACGGATCATAATATGATTTGGAAGCATATGACTCGAAAATATGTGCTCATGTTAGAAAAATTTAAAGTTTTTACGACGCAACAAATGCATGTTCCGTGTATATTATCCAACTACTCTACTTGTTTTAAATCATTTCTATTATATTGCTAATAATTTTAATATGTATAAGAATTTTGCTCTTTTTTCTAGTATTATACATGTCATGGAAGCTAAATTTAGAAAATATTGGGAACAATTGCTCATGTTATTTTCATTAGCATGTATTATGGATCCCAGAGTTAACTTAGAGGGTATGAAAGTAACAATAATGGCAATTTTACAAAAATTAACTTACGGAAATCCACTAACGGTGATAATTTAGAACAAACTTTATGTCAAATGTATGAGGTCTATGCTAAAAGGCCAAGCCCGAGCTCCTAGACGAGCCGAGCTCGCTTTCATATGTCGAGCCGAGCCACCGTTAAATAGATTAGTTCAATTGATAATTTCGTTACCTAGTTATAGATGTTCTTGTTGCTTGTAGATTTATAATTTAGGATTGCTTTATCGTGCCGCCCATCGTGTTCGCTTTAGTTCCCGCCTACTTCAAGCCTAGTTCGACTTAGTTCGACTCTACTTCATCGATGCTTGGGAGCTCAAGTCAGAAAATATGGAAGTAGATGGAAGTAGATTGAGGTCTAATAGTTTAGGCTCTCTCGTTAAATTACCTTTGTGCGAAGCCCATTGGTTGCAAATAGATATTTAAGACCAAGAGGGATTCAAAAGAAAATTTGAGAGATATAATGTCTGCCTTTGTTACCAATGGTTTCACTTAGAAAGAATGTATTGATTATAAATAGACTTTCTCCGCTTTATTGAAAGACTCTTTCAAGACCATAATGGTACTTGTAGCTCATTTTGATAGTGCAAGCCGTAAAACTTCAAGAGATGAGATCCAAAGAAAATGATATGCGCACTCAAAAAATCTATCTATAGTCTCAAGCAAACTTCTCACAATGGTATCACAAATTTCATCAAGTCATTATCTCATTCGTGATTTGAAGAAAATACAGCTTGACGATTGTGTATACCATAAAAGTGGGGAGTAAATATATCTTCCCGGTATTATATGTGGATGATATAATCGCTAGTTAGCAATGATATAGGCTTATTGTACGTAAAACCAAGAGATTTCTAACTAAGAATTTTGAAATGAAAGATCTTGAGGACGCCTTTTTGTATTAGGCATACGACACATCGAGACCACTCTGAGTATCATCGATTAACACAAAAGAGCTATATCGAAGGATACTTAGCAGATTCAAGATGAAAGATTGTAGACCAAAAGATACGCCCATTTCTAAACGAGATAAGTTCATCCTCAGTCAATGCTCCAAGAATGAGGTTGAGGTGAAAGAAAAGCAAAAGATTCCTTATGTGTCGGCTATAGAGAGTCTTATGTATACTCAAGTATGTACACGTCTGGATATAGCGTTCATAGAAGGATTATTAGGTCGATATTTAAGTAACCCTATGATGGATCATTAGAAAGCAGTTAAAAAGGTTATGTGTTATTTACAGAGAACAAAAAATTTCATGATCACTTATAAGAAGTCAGAACATTTGGAGATCATTGGGTAAATAGATTCTGATTTTGCTGGATGCCAATACAGTAAGAGATCCATATCAGGCTATATTTATCTGCTGGCTGAAGGAGCTATATCCTGAAAGAGTGTTGAACAGACGCTCATAGCTCCATCCACCATAGCAGCTAAGTTCATAGCCTATTATGAGGCATCTGATCATGGGATATGGTTGCGAAACTTTGTCACTAGGTTGCATACTGTAGATGGTATTGAAAGACTATTGAAGATATATTTGACAATAAATCGACTGTGCTATATTCCAACAACAATAGAAGCTCTACTAAGTCAAAGCACATAGACATCAAATTTCTTGTTGTTAAAGAGAGAGTTCGTAGTAATCGTGTGTCTATAAAGTATATCGCGCAAACTCCATGATTACGGATCCGCCACCAAAGGTTTACTACCTAAGGTGTTTCACGAGCATACATCTCATATGGGTATTATATTGTTTGACGATGTGTCAAGTTTAGCGGGAGTTTGTATTTTGATGCTATTGAGTAGTAGACACACTTTGTGAATATTTTCTCAGAATAAAGTATATTGGTTGTTACCAATCTCTCGAATTTGGTCTTTCCATTTGTAGTTTAACATTAAGATTGAAAAGGTTTGGTATGATTTCACTAAAGAATAAAGTTGGACCAATTGGAAATAGGCAAGTTTTAGATCACATTACATGTAATTTCCATGCTACACATCCATATTTGATCTATGTCATTGAATATGTTAGTGTGGTGACCATTGATGGGTCATATGATATAATTGTAGCTAAAGAAATATTTCCGTGATTTTGTGTATACATAAGGTTATATGATATAATTGTTTTGATAACGTATGTAACCTAAGTGGGAGATTGTTGGGATTTATTTTATATGTGCTACATATTTAAAATATAATTATATTATAAGTTATCTAATTTAATAGAGCCATATAAGTGATCAATTATTTGGGCTCTAGAAACATATACCTGTATGAACTCTATCGTGTTCTAATACTAGTCTAATTAGAGTTGATGGAATCTAATTAGCTAGTATATAAGAAATATCATATGGTTAGGTCTCCAAGGTCAAATCATTAATTAGCTCACAACTTTTCTCCTCTATCCTCGTGTTAGAGCGAGATCTCGCTGAGCACTAAATAGATTTGGCTGCGTAAGATCCTAACCCTAATTTCAACGCTGATGGATTCATGTATTCTTTCCGAACACATATTTTTGTTAATCTAGCATGATGATATTGGATTTTCTAATTATTTAAGTATAATTAGAGATTTATGTTTAAAGAATCTAACATCTTTATTTTATATCCATCCAAAAAATTCTCCTCTATAGGGTCATAAAATCTTTGTAGTAGAGAAATTTTTCCGTATACAATTTTAAGATCCAAGCCTTCCAATACGGGTGTATCCGATCTTGATGGGTAAGTAAAATAGACACATTTGAATCAATTTATCCTCTCACATATGATAGAGCTTTTCCTTCTTATCATCGTAATCAACGGTCAAGGTGGCAATCAATCATCTCGGCTGGGCGCGAGTGGCGCAGCCCTTTGCTTCCGCGATTGCCGTGAGATTTTGATGCCCACAAACAGAGGGAGAGAAGAGGGAGAGAACAAGCGGATTGAAATTTTGAGGATCGACTAGAATTCCTAAAGAATTTGATAATTATAATTATATTTATATTTATAATCTCAAAATCTATTAAAACTGCTGAAATCTTCTAATTAATGAAATTTTAAAAATCTATTAATTACTAGAGACACATAGATTTCTAAATAATCTATTTAAACCGAGTTGAAGATACCAAAATTTCAATACAACTGTTAAAATCTAAATTGAGGACATGTAAATTTATATGAATTTTTAAAATTATTCAAATTTGAGTGAAGACACTCTTAGTTATTTTGAAGGCAAAAGTGTAAAATTTAATTTACTTAACATAGAATTGAATGAAACACTTTTAATTCGTTAGGCTCGCCGCATTTTTTAAATGAAGCCCAATGGCACGCCTCTTGGGTAAACATGCCACGTTAAAATTATATAATTTTTCTAAAGTGCTTGACGTAAAACTTCATCGAAAATTTCAAGATGCTACATGTAGCGACATTGTATTACACTGCTCGACTGCTTCTTCCACCACCAACCCATTCTCTCGCTGGTCCTAAAACATAGAAACACTTCCACCAACATTACATAACAATGACACCTACCATCACCATCAAAGAATCCAATCATTCGCGACTCCACCACTACACCATGATCGAGGAACTGCATTTCTTCGCAACCACCACCTCAATTGGAAAATCCAAGACCACATCGAACCTAAAAATCTACCCAAGGGTCCTCCAAGAAGAGTGTTTGCTCTAATACCAACTATATCGACCACTTTAGGTATAACTCACCTTTAAAACTCGACTTGTAAGGGAGGGTGCCCAAAGTGCTTATAAAACCATATGGAAAGCCTTTTACGAGGATGGATATAGTTAAAATATTAGATCGTTACATATTCACATCCCATACCCAAACCAAACACAAGTTCTAAGCAACTTGATGACCCTTGCTCAATCACGATCATCGCTAAGCCACCACCGACTTTCATCGTAGTGATCCATCTATCTCTAACAAGAATCGCTAGAGAAATAATCCATACGCACCATCCTCTCATTGCCAAAATTTCCTTCATCCGCCCTAGCCATCGATAACAACAAAGTCACAATCTTCTTCCATATCTATCTTCATAGTTACCGGATATTTTGGTGGCCTTTGATTCAAATACGGATCCGGAAAATAGATCTAGTTTCGATGACGGCTTGGTAACAGAAAAGATAGAGAATAGATCCGGGTTTAGGCGATGGGCAACAAGAGTGGCGGATCGTGATGGTCCCGTGATAGGTCAAAATTTTAGATTTGGGATGCAGACGATGGTTGTTGTCGGGTGGACGGGTCACATGGCGAGACCCCGCGTCCAACCCGCAACGAAATTTCACGAAAATATGGTGCCAGAATGTTTTTGGGGTCGCAACCTGCCCAAGTTTGTTAGCTCGCAATTTTTTTTTTTTTTTTGAATCATAGCCTCGCAATTCAAGACAAGCCAAAAAATGAAAACCCAATTTCCAAGCCCAATGACAAAATAAAAAGCCCAAATAAAAAATAATCACCAATCAAACATCAATTGAACAATTATTTCAATAAATTGATCCATTTGATAAATGAAAAAAATGACCCAATCGAATATCTACAATAAAAATCAAATTTGAAAATAAAATTGAGAAAAGAAAGAAACCTAAAATGGGAACTATGAAATCAGAATTGTAAATTTACGCAAATTTACCGAGCCGACGGAGAAGAAGAAGGAAGCCGAATGAGCATCACAAAGAAGGATACTCATACCGCGATTCCGACTCGAACTAAGTGAGGAACTCGTGGAGTCTCGCGATCGCGACACATCACACACGCCTGAAGTAAAAGCGTAACCCAACCTCGGGTCGAACTCGAACGATGTAAGTCAAGAAATGTTTCAATCAAGAAAG
This sequence comes from Forsythia suspensa, assembly GCA_023638005.1. Lineage (NCBI taxonomy): Eukaryota > Viridiplantae > Streptophyta > Magnoliopsida > Lamiales > Oleaceae > Forsythia > Forsythia suspensa. The sequence goes on from JALRMA010000348.1 coordinate 32,843, forward strand.
TATAAAGGTTTTTACTTTTATTATCCTCATTCGCATCTTTTAAATTACTTTTTAATCTTGCATGAAGTGCCCGATCGCTTATTGTTTTGTACTTTGTTGTTAATCGTCCATCATCAACTCGCCCATTCTCTCCTCGCTTAGTGCAAACCACCTTCATTCGGTTAGATGATTTAAATACCATACCCAAATCACTAACCTCCTTATCCCAGCTCGAGATGTTCCACATCGATTTGCTTTGTTTTCTCACCCATGCCCGCATAACGCTGTCGCCTCGATACCAATGTCATGGATCGAGCTCAATCTACTCAAACTCAACTCAAAATCGTGGAGAATGCGGGTCACTAAATCCACTTGGCCCAATTCTATTAGGCAATATGGTGTGTCTGTGTGGACCGTTAGATGTAATGGATGGTTGAGATCATTTGTGGTTTTATATAAGTACCATCATTGTCTTTCATCTAGGTCGTAACATAGAGAGAAGAAAAGTGAGGAGCCGCCTTTTCATTCTCGCTCTCAAAAGTGAGATTGGACCGAGTGTTTAAAATTTTAGTCATCTCCAAAGTGGATTCGTTGGTGAACAACCGATTGCTGCCCTCGTTGCATTGTAATGTTCTTTGTGGCAAGAATCTTAGCCCACAAGTTTAACCAAGAACGTAAGGAGCAACAAAGGTGTATTTTTCTTGTATTTTTCATGTCAATCTAGATTGTAATACTTTGTAAATGTTTTCAATCTCAACAAATGGTATCGAGCTCAGAACATTGATCTGGGGTGAAAAATCAAGAAAAGTTATGGGTCGAAAAGTGGAACCAGATTCGCCAAGATTCAAAATTACCCGAGACTTCAAATCAAGATTCACCAAACCACTCATCTTTCAAAATTCCGAGACCATATCGGGTTCACGACGACGAGGCGAACAAAGCCCACCGGCGTGGAGTCTCCCATGCCAGGCGCGCGAGGCGCGAAAAAATTGGCCGGCAGATGTTTACTACGCTGCGCGGGCGCGCGATCGCCTTTCGAAGCGCCAAGGGTTACAGAGTGACCCTCCGATCGTGGTGCACAACATGGTGGTCGACATCGCTGCTTGACCTCGTGGTGGCAATCAGATAGTATCTTCAGCAGCTGCAGCGCCGCATCCAGCAGCTTGACTACTATTTTCGGAGCGTATTGTTTATTGGCTATTTCGACCTTCCGTGGTATTACTTTGTGGTGGAGCAACAATGCAGCTTATTGGTTGTTCTAGCAATGCCTTGAACTCAAAGAAATTCATTTCGCTCTCCTATAAATACGTATAAACAAATTTGTCCCACGAGTTTGAATTTCTTGAACCCCTCATTTAATTTTATACTTTGTTAATTTTAATTGAGGTAAAACAAACTAGGTGGCTAGAGCCTACAACCCTTAGTATAATTTGTTGTTTTATTGTCTTGTGTGTTGATAACTGTGTTTGCATGTCATCTTAGTTAGTAATTTGGAAAAGGGTTGTGTTCTGTGTTTGCAGATCTCGTGAGTAAGTTTTTATAAAACTTTTTCAAAAATTCTCATTCATGGATGATTTTCCATCCATGGGTTCTAGGTTGAATTATCACAATTCGATGGAAATGGTGATTATTCAATTTGGAAACAAAAATGAGAGCTATTTCGTTCAACAAAGTGGTTTCTAAAGCCCTCGATGATCCGTAAAATTTTTCTCGATGCATTAAAAGCTAAACCCCGATCAAATTGAGGAGATGAATGAAATTGCATATAGTTCTATAATATTACACTTATCTCGACAATATTGTTAGACAAGTTGATGATGCTAAGATTGCTAGAGAATTGTGGAAAGTCTCGACAAGTTATTTTGACAAAAAACTTTGCCAAATAGGATTTATTTGCTAGAAAACTTTTCGCTTTTAAAAGGTGGACCCTGGAAGGATCTTGAATCCAACTGAGTGATTTTAGCAAAATTGTCAAAAGTTTGGCCCACAATGATAAGAAATTTGACGATGAGGATCTAGTCGTTATACTTTTGAATTTTCTTCCCGATTCTTATAGAGATGTTAGGAATGCGATTAAGTATGTTAGAGATGTTTCGACCAAGCTATTGTGATAGATGCTTTGAGATCAAAGGATTTAGAAGTCAAAAGGAGTCTAGGGAAGCACTAGTAGGAGGAGAGTTTGTTTATTAGAGGAGAAATGAAATGAGAGGAGAGAACAACTACTGTGGTAAGAAGGGAAGTAGAGGAAAATCTAAGGGTAGGTCTAAGTCTAGGATAAAGGCAATAAGAAATGTTACTATTGTGGGAAGTTAGACATTTCAAGAAAGATTGCTATGAGCTTAAGAGAAAATCAAGCAACAAAGCAGTAATGAAGATCAAAATGTTGTCATTGCTGGGGACGCCCTAGACGGTTTACATGTTATGACCTGTCTCGATGGTGAGATTGACCATGAGTGAATATTAGACTTAGGCGCCACTTTTCATTTGTGTCCTCGTGAGGTCTTGGTTTTATAACTATAGAGAAATTGAACCTAGAAAGTATACATGGGGACAACAATTTTAAACAAAGCTTGAAGGAATAGGTGACATTGCTATTAGGATGCATGATGGCATTGTTCTAACCACTTGGTGTTAGGTATGTCCCAAACCTTAAGAGAAATCTAGTTTCCTTAGGTGTTCTTGAAGATGAGGGTTGTATGTTCAAATCGATTTTGGTACTTTAAAGATTCTTAAAGGTTCTCTAGTAGTAATGAAAGGTCCCAAGAGGAATGGGTTGTATTACCTTCAATGTGAAGCTTTACATGCCAAAGATCTCAGATTGGTTTCAATCAATGATGATAGATCGATCTATGGCATAGGAGGATGGGACACATTGGGAATAAGGGGCTAAAATATCTTAGTGACCGTAATTTACTAGGTAAAGACATCGTTGCACCATTAAGCTTTTGCGAGACGTGGTGTTCTAGGAAAGTCACATGAGTCGCCTTTTGAGATAGGTCAACACAACACTAAGAGACCATTAGATTACATTCATGCAGATTTATGGGTCCAAAAACACCCTACTCATGGTGGGGAATGGTGTTTTTCCTATCCATTGTTGATGACTACTCTAGAAAAGTTTGGGTTTTCCCACTTAAGTTAAAATCAAACTTTTAGCAAGTTTAAGTCCCGCATACCTTAGTCAAAAATCAAGTGGGAAAAGGTGTAAAACCTTAGATGTATAATGGTTTAGTGTTTTGCAACTTTGAATTTGATGAGTTTTGCAAAGAGAGAGGTATCACGGTGCATAGGATCACTGAGAAATACCCCCAACAAAATGGGGGGTGGCCGAGAGGATGAATTGGACTTTAATGAATAAAGTCGATGTATGTTGATTAGTTCGTGGTCATTAAAGGTTTTTGGGTCAAGCCTTTATGTATCGCAGCCTTATTTGATAAATAGATCACCTTCTAGTTCTCTCATAACTTCAAACGCCCCTGTGAGTCGTGGGGTCCGAAAATCTCTAGATTTGTCACACATTAGAGTGTTTGGGTGTCGCTTATGCACATCGTGTCGAGGGTGTTAGACCCTGTGGCTAAGTTGTGTCATGTTAGGATACCCAGATGGTGTCAAGGGTATAGATTGTGGGTTTTAGGTGTTATGGTATTAAGATAATTAACAATAGAGATGCGAAGTTTAATGAGCTTGATATGCCTTGCCTAAAACCTGCATAATCAAAGTTAAACAAAAGAGAAGGGGAATCTTCTACTAGGAAGAAGATTCGTGATCGAGGTGAAGAGATTAGATGTTAATCTAGAGGTTAGAGAACCTCGAACAAATTGATCCTCAAGTTGAGATCAACAAGAAGAAGCCTTAGAACAACTTGAACTAGAAACTCTTGAAACCGTGATCCCCACCAAGAACAACTTGAAGATACTAATTTGAGAGATTATCAATTAGTGAGAGATAGGGAGAGAAGATAGTAAGACCAAATTTGAAGTACACTTCTTCAAATTTGATGGAGTTTGTCCTAGTTTCGTGTGAAGTTTTAGAGTCATTGAACCTCGCTTTCTTATGAAGAAGCGTGTTAATCAGAAAAATTCTAAAATTGGAAGAAGCAAGCTATGAGAGAGGAGATTCATTCCTTAGACAAGAATGATACTTGGAAGTTGGTTGAGAGACCAAAGAATCAAAAGGTAGTCCCTTGTAAATGGATCTACAAGTTGAAGGAAGGAGAATCAAATGACTCTTTAAGATACAAAGCTAGGTTGGTAGCTAAGGGATTTACTCAGAGAGAAGGGATTGATTATAATGAGGTTTTTTCTCCTATGATTAAGTATAAGACTATCGTGTTAGATTAGCCTTAGTTGTCCAATTCAATTGAGAATTAGAGCAACTAGATGTTAAGACCGCTTTCATGGAGAGTTAGATGAGGTCATTTACATGTCTCAACCTCAAAGCTTTGAGGTGAAAGGAAGTTTGAGCTTGTGTGCTTGCTTAACAAACCTTGTATGGTCTTAAGCGTAGTCCTAGGCAATGGTATAAACGCTTTTGATGCTTATGTGCTTAAAATTGGTTTCAAAAGGAGTGAATTTGATGCATGCTTATATTATAATAACACTAAGATAGTCATGAGGTTTATTTGTTGTTATATGTTGATGACATGTTGCTTGCTAGTAGTAGTAAAGTCGATATCATAAAATGAAAACCTTTTGAAATCTGGAATTTGACATGAAAGACTTAGATGCAAGAAAAATTTTTGTATGGTTATTAAAAGGAATAGGTGAAAATAGGTTGACTATTAATCAAGAGTCTTATTTGAAAAGGTAATAACCAAATTTGGTATGAAATTTGCTAAGTCCATTAATATACCATTAGCCGCATTACATGATTTTATCATCCGCTCAATGCCCCTAAAACTAAAGAAGAAAAACAGAAATGAGTAGTGTCCCCATGCTAATGCCATCGTTCTTTAATGTATTCGATGATTACCACTAGACCGACCTAGCTTTATGCGCTAGTCTCGAGTAGGTTTATGTTCAACCTGTAAACATCATTGGATTGCTCTTAAATGGCTATTGAGATACCTAATGGGACAAGCTAAAAGGGGGTTAGTGTTCGAAGGAGGAGTGATAAGCTTTAGCTATGGTTATGTAGATTCTCGACTTTGCAGTGGGATAAAGATCGAGGAAATCTACCACTTCTTATCGCTTCACGTTAGGTGATAATTGTATCACTTGGAAATCAAGGGCTGCAACCTTTAGTTACACTCTCCAAAGACCAAGTTTAATATGTTGCATTAATCAAGCCTTTAAAGAATGCATGCGGTCGAAAGGCCTTTATGTGAATTGAATTTTTGAATGAAAATGCCATGATCTTTACCGATAGTCAAAGTGCTTTAATGCTATGTAAAATCCCCGTATCATGAAAGATCTAAGCATATTGAGGTGAAATACCATTTCATTAGGGAGAAGTTAGCTCGTGAATTTAAACCGCTTAAAATTGCAACCGATGATAACCCCGCAGATGTTGGAACCAAAGTACTTGTCATTGTAAGTTTAATAAGTGCATATCAATGTTGAATATTGATACAAGTTAACTTGTGATGATGTACTTGCTACAGCTTGAGGATTGGTAGAGTGTACCGGGCCGGAGGGCGATGATGATGAAATAAGACCACAAAAGGGATAGCACTTGTAGCTGTGGAACTGGTAGTGGATTTGTGAACCAAGGTGAAGTTTGTGAGAATGCGGGTCACTAAATCCACTTGGCCCAATTCTATTAGGTAATATGGTGTGTCTTGTGTGGACCGTTAGATGTAATGGATGGTTGAGATCATTTTATGGTTTTATATAAGTACCATCATTGTCTTTCATCTAGGTCGTAACATAGAGAGAAGAAAAGTGAAGAGCCGCTTTTCATTCTGTTCTCAAAAGTGAGATTGGACCGAGTGTTTAAAATTTTAGTCATCTCCGTGGATTTCGTTGGTGAACAATCCGATTGTCGCTCCCTCGTTGCATTGCAATGTTCTTTGTGGCAAGAATCGAGCCCACAAGTTTAACCAAGAACGAATGAGCAACAAAGGCGTATTTTTCAGATTTTTCATGTTGAATCGAGATTGTAATACTTTGTAATTGTTTTCAATCTCAACAAAAACAATACCAATTACTTCAATCGAACTACAAATTGTGAATTCAAATTTCAATTTTCAATATGGAATTATATTTAAGAAATGGGAGGGATTAAACGAGCAAAAAAGAAGAAGAAATAGATGAAGAAGATGAATATTAATTCATTGGTTTCAATGTAATTCATACATACTCTCCTCACATGTATCAAATATAAAAGTCGTAAAGAAGAAAACGTGTTATGTAAACCAACGCTTTAACAAATGTAAATACACTTTATTTAATCCAACGGTGTGTCGCTTCCTTCATGTATCTTCAAATTTCAAACTGTGTCGCTTTTGTGTTGTTTGAAAATTGGTTTAAACGGTTGAGTCTCTTCCTTCTTCTTCCCCACCGACTTGTAGCCATTGCTACTGCTCATGAAACAAAGGAGGAGAAGAAGAAGAAGAAGAAGAAGAAGAAGAAGAAGAAGAAGAGTGTGGTAAAAGAAGTACAAGTGCCTGTAAGATAAACGATGTCGGTTTCACTACCATTCATCTCGTTGTTCTGACAATGATTCAACCCACTTCCACATGTAATTCCTTGATAATTTTTTTCAAACATCAAATCTTCTCCCAACACTTAATTTGTTTAATTCGTGGGTGCTAGTGAAAATTGATTGTCGTGAGAAGATTTGTGTTTGGATTATTTCGACCAAATCATACTAAATCTTGGTTTTTTTAATTTTGAAATAAAGCCTTCATCTTATTTGTTTCCCAAATTTATTGTCTATGTTGGAATTTGAGTTTGTAAAGTAAGAGTTTCTCTCGCTAATCATGGAAGATCCCGATTTCCCTTTTATAGCTCGGGTTATTTAATTTAGTATTATTGCCCTTCATTTGTGGCTTTATAATACTTTTGAAAGTTTAAGCACGCCTAATGTATTTGTTTTATGCATAAAAGCGTATTTTGTTCCGCCTTCAAGCGTCGATTGCCCAATAACTCGTCAAAATTTTGAAATCATCGCTCTAATTAGACCGGATATTGAGTAAAAACCTCGTTGAAGTCCTTAAACACCGCTGACATAACACAATCTCCTTGCCTCAACAAACTCGATTGCTTACGCTGATGGTCGTGTATAATTTATGCTAAACTTTGATGCCTCCTTTGGTTAGTTATATGGTTGTTGTGATCCGACGATTAATGTGGTTTAGAGTGCAATATACACAAATCATATATCTCATGGTTTATTTCTCAAGCAATAGTAATATCGTAGTTATATGTTAAAATGAAAATTAATTAACTAACAATATTTATTTATATATACACATGGAAATCATGCATATTAAATCTGTGACATTTAAAACCAGTATTTTAACTTTTGTCCTAATGTCAAGATACGAATAGCTAACAACACAAGAAAGGGACTAAAATGTACATGAATGCTTATATGATTAGATAATCTGATATAAAAAGTCATGATTGTGATAATGCTCTTATAGGACTTCCATTTTTTAATAAGTCATATTTTTTATCTTGAATAGCACCAACTTCTTTAATGCTTATGTAGAATTGGAGTATGACATATTTATTGCATCCAATTAGAGGTTTTGAAAATTTAAATTGATTTATTAGAATATGGTTTAAACATGGTTTAAATTACATCCAATCATAACCATTGCAATACTTTTCCGGTTTAAACATGGTTTTTGTTTCTATTTCATCCGCAGCCTAACTTCCTCTACCCGTAAATATATGTGTGGTTTTTGGGAGTAAACGATCTATTTGTCGTTTTAGTTCTTATTATGAAAAAGCTAAATATTTTTCTTTGGGATGTGTCACACATTTCCTCAAAATTTAACCAAAATGATGATATTACGCTTTTTATTTCCTTCTTTTGCATATTTACACAGAGAAGTTAAAGTTACCCGACAACTCATTGCTTCGCTCCAATGAATTAGATCCCAAGAAAGATACGTAAGTCAAGGATAAAATGAATTAACTTCCCAAACAAGTGGAAACTCTTGATGCAAGGATAGTGACAAATTTATAAATTTTTAGTTTATCTTTACCGAATAAGTCAATAATGATTAGGATAGTTTTGTCTAAATGTTTTGTGCAAATTTTAAAGAAACATAATTATTGAAATAGGCATCCATATGTTATTCATTTGGTTTAGAATGAAATTATTTTTTTCAAATTTTCTCACTACATGAATTCCAATCACACATTTTTTTTTTAAGATATGCAAACCCATAGTAGTGAACTATTTATTTTCTCTAGGTTTCTTTTGGCATCTACAATTATTTGCCTAAAGTGAAAAAAATAGATGGTAGCATCTATAATTAATATAATATAAATTACACATAAATATGATTGATTTAAGATAATAATATTCATAATTATTATAAGATATGAAAAAAATATTATTTATGTGAACAAATAATATGATATATTTCGCCCACCAATTGGTCTTGTTTAAAATTGCATTTTTTTTTTGTTACATTGATGTTCAACACGTGAAATATGTATATTACCTTGATTATTCAATTTGTTAAAGTTTTTAAAGTTATGAAAATATTTTGTATCTTTTCTTAATGTGCCTATATATATATATATTATATGATATCTCACTTCACTAAATTTGAATGGTTTTTCGATATATATATATATATATATTATATGATATCTCACTTCACTAAATTTGAATGGTTTTTCAGAATGTAGGCTATATCATTCAAATATGGTATCTAAGTTTAATAAAGTATATTCTCGCAGAAAAGCCAAATGTTAGTTTAGGTTGTCTTCATCAATCGATGGGGGCGACAAGTACGTAAGATGGAATTATAGACCCACAAAAACTCTGCTACAACACTTAGGTATCATATGTGTTCTTTTATTTCAGATTTATATTGTCAATATCGAAATATTATATTTTATGAGTTAATTTTTTTATGAATTTTTTTTATCTCAGAGGTCCTTCATGCACCCACTTTGGTAAGTTCTATACACGCCGAAGAAGAAAATTCTCGTACAAATATCAATGTAGTAATTTCGCCATCAATTGATGAGTTTGCAACCAAAGGACCTCAGAATCGCTTCACGACGCGCAATTCGGTCAAGACGACATTGTTCAATTCTCTTGCCATGCCTCTTAATAATATTCAGATGACAACCCATTTATTCTCTTCTTTGATCATTCCTATTGAAAGAAAAATGCTGGATCATTACATTCTCCAAGCAATCATAATGAAAACGACGCATAGACAGTGATCGATAACGCACGACGAGAAAAGCACGCGGTCGCATCTAACTATCGAGCAACGAGCAAATGAGTTTATAGATAATGCACGCCGCAAACGATTCTATGAAGGCGCATTTGAGTGAACAACGATCAAGGCAACGAAGCTTCAAACACTACTCAGAACAACGATCTCGCCAACAAAGATACAGATGAGCAACGAGCAAATGAACGAGCTTTTTAAACAAGATTCGTTTAAAACATGCCCGCACGACAAACAATTGCACAAAGGGCATGTGAACGAGTGATAGATAATGCTTGTTTAACTTTAGTTAATGTATGACTTACGCTGATCAATGGTCTTTTGCAATATCTTCAAATAGTGCACGAGAAGAAGAATTACCTTCGAGGAAAATACTTTGACTCATCCTTTAACACTCTCTACCGCTTCAATGTTTTCGAAAATCTATTCAACAACTTATGTGGGTTGGTTGCTCAGATGTCGATTTCGCTTCTCGGCTTTAAAAGTTCGTAAATTTGTGCACATTGTTTAAGGGAGACTCAGCCGTGATTGAATCCGCTAAGTTCAAAGGTAAAATATAATGGATCCCGTGTCGCTCCAATCGAAAGTTGTCACGATCGACCAATTTAGAACAAATTTATTGCTAGAGCACATCCAATGATGTCCGTGGTATCGTGTTAAAGGCCAACAATACAAATATAGTGGTAATGTGATTAACTTTGCTCAAGATGTGAATTCAATTGTCGATGTTTTACCGCTTAAACCGGGCCGATTTATCTCGCGATATTGATTGTGAATAGAATCAAGCGTATGTTATTAAACAATTTCGCAGACATCGTGAGTGAGTATGTTCGACAAGCATTGGTTTGGTTAAAACAAAATCACCTTTATTATCGAGGCATAACCATTGACGAGCTCTCATTGGAAACATTACCCAAGATGGCGACTCAAGATATGCCTCATGCTCATGAGATAATGTACAACTTCCAAATGAAAATCAATCGATAGATGTTGTTGAAGATGACATAGAGGGGCCTCCTCGAGATTGTTAACCAAAATGTATATATTGATGAGTTTCATGTCATAGGACTATTTTTATAGGGCCTCAACCTAATCAAAGAAGCATGTATACAAAGGGCATTACATGTAGCGCACACGATCATACTATTGCTCACATGCATTTGACAAATAAAGTTATTGATGAGTTTTCCACACCAGGATATATTTCAATGGTTTTTCCAGCCTTATTTCCGTATGGAAATGCAGATTTTAGATAAGCTCGTCCAAGAAAGGTGAATCCTTCAGAATACTTTCAGTATTTGATGAAATATTTTGATGGACGCTTTGCTAAAGATTCACGATTTCGATATTTTGCTTAGAATTCTATCTCAAGGTGGCGCCGCTTTTCTTTAGGTGATGTGTATGTAAAGAAAAATCCTTCAGATGTCGAGTTGTCTATACAAGATATTCAAAATATGGTTGCTTCCGTGACACACGACTTGTCGTCAGATATCGACATGCCAAGTCTATCCGTGGAACTCGTGCTTATTGGTATACAAAATGAAAGAATTAATCGCAATGGTAAAACAATTAGGAGCACCAACAATCTTTTTACACTAAGTGCGGCCGACTTGCAATGGCCGTAATCAGATGACTGTTGATCCTTCAATTAATCTCAAAGACAAGCTTCGTATATTAATTTAAGGAAGAGACGAAATAAGTTTTAATGAGAACCCATGTGTCGCTTCATGGTTCTTTTCAAACAAGAATTGATCTTTTCTTGAAACATTTTTTCATAAAAGAGTATGACGTGATTGATTTTTGGTATCGCTTCAATAGCAACAACGTCAAGTGGTCATGTTCACGGGTTTTTATGGTTTAAAGATGCTCCCTCGATGTTAATCGCTCTAACAAGAACTCAAGAGGACAAAATTAGAATTATCGAATATTTTGACCGCCTTGTTTCTACCGAAAATCCAGATGTTGGCATGTCTATTCCGATGCACGAACACCCTTGTGCACGATCTTGTACTCATGAAATTAATCTCGATTCGATGACACCGATTATGCATCTTTAGTAAATCGGGTCATGCGACATTCTAAATGCGGGGCATATTGTTTGCACCTACATAAGACAACAAAGCGTATGGGTGGTCGATTTAGATACCCTTTCGATGTTCTTAGCATTCTTTAATTGTTGAAGAGCCTCCTAATCAAGAATATGTTTCGATTCTTAGGACATCGAAATGATCCGCTGGTTTGTTCTCATAATGTAAAAGTTCTTCGACTTGGCGAGCAAACATAGACTAGTCACCGCCCTTTTCGTTCAATCGCTGATATATTATATCGCCAAATATGCCGCTAAAGGCCGAACTCGCGCCGAAAAACATTCACGTGATATTTTGTAATAAATTGTGGATGATCTTCGCTATCCATGTCCAACAATGTAGATCCGCAATCAAACGCTTATTAATTAAAAGTATTTCGAAAGGAATATATCCGTCAAGAAGTTTGTAACTTGCTTATGGGTTACCCTCTTACAAAGTCATCAAGAAAGTGTGTGCTTTTGAATGTCAAGTTGAGAAGAATATGTTGTCATCCTCTACGGTTAAGCTTATGATGCAAATGGTGAAGATGTTGTAGGAACATATCCTAAGTTTTGTGATTCGCTATATGACCCGGCCCTTTGAATACGAAAATTTGACCCTCCTTCGATGGCAAAGAAGCACTATTTTAGCAAAACCGCTGGCACAAATCTAAAGTGAATCTATTGTACGATCATTCCGTAACTTGACGGCAAAGTGAACTTTGAAAATAGTGAAAATTGGGACTTATATTGTCGCCAACAAGTTTTACTTCACAACCATTACTACAGCGCTTAGCCAAGCAATTGGTGAGTGTGAGACATGGACTTTACGCTATATTGACTGGTTTTACGATGAATGATTGTGTTAATATAACCGATTTAGTTGACGAGGAATACGAGGAAACCAAGATATAGATCATGAATCAAGGGGTTCTTCTTGAAGAACGGATGCTCGCAACATCGATGGGGCCCATGTTTGACTATGGTGAAGATGTTGAACTAGGGTTGAGAGACTTGATACATCACATAGTTGGGGAGAATGTATAAAGCGATATCCTAACATTGATATAGATGTAAAATTTATCCATAATCATTTGGGGGTTACGATGATTGTAATAGCGAGTTGGCAAACAATATAGTTGTTCCACTTATTCATTTTTCACCAACAACGAATGGCTCATGATTTAATATCGCTTTCTTCATGAACAAAACCTATCAATTTGATAATTTTTGGGGAGAGTGTGCACCGAAAGTCTACACTCATAAATACAATTGTGCACTCGCCTTTATTTTATTTCATTCAAATAAAAGAGTTCGGATCATGGCTCCAACCGAGTTGTCAGATTTAATATTGGTGGTGCCACCATCCATCATGAACTTGCCATAAGTGTAGAGAGAAAACTTTCAAAGCCATATATTCATATCGCTGCAGATCAATGTAGACGAATGCAAGAAGACTTCAAGGACACTAAATTGATTATCATTGATGAATATAGCATGTTAGGGAGAGCAATGTCATTAACGTGACCTCCGCTGTTCGGGACATATTTGCAAACCAATGAATCATTTCGAGGAGTTTCCATTATACTTGTTGGTGATATGCGCCGCTTGCCTCTCGTATTTGATAGTTCATTATATTCAAATAAAGGAAGTTATATGCAACAATGTGGTACGCTTATGATTATGTCTTTGACAAATGTATTCGACTATCATACATATTTCGACTGCTGTGAGAAGATCGTGCATCTTTAAGAGAAGCTTTACAATCGACTTAGTGATGGTACCTCCACTATTGAGGATTGGCATATGTTCAAAACTCAAGATTTTCAACTCTAACTATTGGAGAGATGAACAACTTTAGATATGTTCTTCGCTTGTTTCCTACAAAACGGCCGCTAATGAGTATAATCGGAAAGGTTGATTCAACTCGAAGACCAATTGCACTAATATTTTCAAAAACAATTGTGAAACCGCTACAAAAGTCGAGTCTGACCAAGCAAAAGTGGTTGGAGAAATTTCTTTATATATCCGCTGGAGCATCGTGTTATGCTTCGCTAATCTTGCCACACATAATGGACTTGTTAATGGAGCAATGAGCACTATTGTGATATTGTTTATGCAAGCTAATTGCAAGTCACCGCTTGATTCACCTCTTGCTATTATGGTGGACTTTGATAATTACCGTGGTACTAGTTTTCGCGAGGGCAAAACATAATTCCTATTCCGCCAATAACATCAAATTGAAGGCATCAAATGGAACCTCTTGTCACGAACACAAATACCAATTATTTTGTGTTGGGCAATTATAATACATAAAAGTCGAGGACTAACTCTCGACAAAGCAGTGGTAGATATTGGTGAGAAGGAAAGCCTTGGTCTAACTTTTGTTGCTCTATCACAAACGAGAAGGTTACAAGATTTAGCATTTAACCCAATGTTTACTTATGAAAGAGTGCAAAAAATTGGTAAATGTGATGGTCTTAAAGGGAGACGACAAGAGGAGGAACGCTTGCGCAACATACAAATTTGTAATGACTAATTTTAACTTAGTATGTCTACACAAATATAGAGTTTATGCTTATTTTGTGATATTACGTCAAATACTCAATCTTAATATTTAATATTTGTCTTCCTCTTAGGTTGATATTTAATATTTTGTGATATAACAGAGTTGATTGATACTCAGGTATTCAATTTTTGAATGCCGATTAAGTTTTTCTTCATTCCTCTTTTTCTTGAATTTTTTATTGACATTATTTTTGTTGTCAAATTTTGTATTTTACAATAGGGCCTACGGTCGGATCCCACCGCGGGAAGCGGTATACTAGTTGTAGGTTGCAGCTGACCTGGGGCCAGGGTTTGTGAGAGACATTGGTGCGGATAAAGTTGAATTCAAGTTCAAGAAACCTAAGTCTATTGAAATTGGGGGCAGTTATTCATTTCAATGCGTTGCTAGACCGGATGTGCATGTTGATCGTTTTCTCAGATTACCCAAGGTATTTATTATGTACTTTATTTGCAACAGGAAAGACTTACCTGTAAAGTTGTAGAAAACAATGATGCTGGCTTTGTTTTAGCTCATACTGACAGTTATTTTGTTGCATATTTTGGTTTTGATTTGATGGTGAATTTAGATTCTGCAGTATTGTGTATGATAATTGAATTATGAGCATATTGTACAGGCTTCAACCTATTTATAATGATGTAAATGTATAATTGGGAAATGTTATATGTTTTGAGGTATGTAATTTACTCTTTTGCTGGAAAAGGAACTTGATTATAATGTCAAATGGCGTTTACTCAGGTGAATCCGTAGTTATTCTGATGACACTTCTTTTCTTTCGGAATGAAGTAAAGGAACACTGACAAAAGGATATAAGGTGGAATTATCAACTTGGACAAGTTTAGAAATAGACTCTGCCTACTGTCTCAAAGATTGTGTTTTAGCTCATTACTGGTTGATATACGATGCCCATATTTGAATTGATGGCACTGTGTCTTATCTGATGTGATATGACAAAAGTTTTCGTACTTAATGCCTTGTAGAATTTATCGTCTCTACAAATTGTGCTTATGATTGATGCAACGTAGTGGCATTTCTGTTGAAATAGATGAATTATCTATATATATATATATATATATATAGAGAGAGAGAGAGAGAGAGAGAGAGAGATGGAAAATTGCATGTATGCAATGTTATGACAAACGAATGCAAAAGTAACAAGTGAAACAAAGAACAAAATCAACACATGGATTTACATGGTTCCGCTTAATGAAATCTATGTCACCTATGTCGATGGGTGAAGATGATGAATTCACTAGAAACAGGAGATTACAAGGACTTTGCACACTTTGATGCCCAGTTCTTGTTGTAGGACTACGGGAAACTTGCTCATGACACAAGTCTAAGTAGAACTCTATATATGGGTCAAAAGTTGGGTCAATTTCACTTCAAAAATCTGGTCAGGGAGGGATGTAGACTTTTGTTTGCTTGCTTTGGTGCCCTGCATTTTTCTTTACAGACAAAACCCCATTCCTTCCCCTTCAAATCTCTGTGAACACAAAATTGGACTGGGTCATACCTGAGTCTATATTGTATGCATCAAACCAATGCTCTGCCAAATTTGATGAAAATCAGAAAAGTAACAGTCTTTATATATTTTACTAAAGGAAGAATAAAGATGCCATAGAGAAAAGTTTGTATATATATCTCAACTAGAGAAGTCTTGAATATCAAGTTTGAGGGATGTATACTTCAGTTGCCCTTCTAGGCCTCATATCCCTATTTATGCTGCACTAATTGTCTTGGGAGTAATATTTTGGTAGCAGAGCACTATGCTCATATGAAACAATTAGAGAACTTTGACTATATTGGGGTTGTTGCAGTAAATGCTGAAGTGATTTCGACTCATGTCTTTGTTGCTACATCTAACATCTGCATGTAACTTTTTTTCATGGCAGGAGTGCTTCTATGAAAAGGACTATCTAAATTATCGGTATCACGCAAAAAGATTTCTTTACCTGTGCATAATCAAGAAGTATTTAAAACTTTCTTCTAATTCAAGAAGTAAGGTGGTCAACTTTCCATAATGAGGCCCGTAAACCTTTGCTGGTTGTCTATCCAGGTCTGTAATTTACGGAATATTATGTTCCTTTTCTTTTAATTTAGTTGTTGATCTTCAGGAAACTCACTTCTGTGTTTGCATTTTTCCAATATTTTAGCTGCACGGCTGTCCGGAAATGCTGCCTTTTTGTTAAAATAATTCGACGCCGACATCTCTATTTTGTGCATCAAAGTTGATCTTAGAAAGGAACAATGTTCGCTTCACTAAATCAAGGTATTGGGATTCTTTTCATGATATTTACCAGATTTATCTTGATTACTTGTTAACTGAATTTCTAACCTGCATCTAAATTTCAATGCAGAGGGTGTTTTACAAGCTACACCTAAGTACAATAGCAGTATATTAGAGGACACGCTTTAGAGGATAATTTCGAGTTTGTTAAGAGGACTTTTATGGGATGGAAAGAACTGGGAGAAGCATTGATACTGTTGAAAGTAAGATAGACAGTATGGTGATTGTGATTCTGTTTATGCAGCTCCATTCTTTTAAGATTGAATGTCACATTTTGGTGTCAAATTACAGGTTTGGGCTCGCAAAGAAGTTCGATATATGCTCATGATTGCTTAAATGGATTTCTAATATCCATCATAATGGCATACCTTGCATCAAAGTCTGGTAAAATCGCATCAACAAACAAATGAATGTAATTCAGATTTTGTGCATCATACTGGACTTCATTGGTATGTGGTTCTCTTTAAATGTGCATTACACCTGCATTTATGATGATGATAAATGTTTACTTCCCATTTTCACCACATGTACCATTGCTGGACATAAATTTGATGTTAAATGGTATCAATGACAGCGAAATCATGTAACCTGTAGTAATTGCAAACTGTAGGATTTGAATCTTGATTTAAGGTGCGGTGACTAAATACTTGCAGTACATAATGGCTTGCTAATTATTTTTACTAACAATCTGAGTTCCCCCAAATGTAAGATATTGTAATCTTATTTTAGGATAAAGAAAATAAAAATCTCATGGGTTTGATGGCTTGACATTACGCTCCAAAAGGGATACATTTATTTCTGAAATGTTATACCTATGATTGCTAAAAATTTACAGGTACTTATCTGCTATCTTGATAGCAGCCATGTGGTTTCCTTCTATCATTGCCGTCCTTGGGTTTTCAGTTTCTTTTAAATTTGAATATATGAATCTGTTGAGGTTGAACTAGTATTGAATTGAATGTATTGGTTAAAATGTTCAGTGAAGTACTTACGTTGGATGCATTGATTACCATCTTTGTGGTTGATATTGGCTTGTAGATGAAGGGTATATGAGAGTTGCATTAAACCTTTTCTTAAGCTGATAACCCAATTGCAAGTTATACTTGTTGAAGTTGACTCTGTAGTAATACGACCAGCTAAGCGCTTTAAACAATACTCTTACTAAATGATGTTGAGGAGTTAAGTTAGAAGTGCCAGTGCCAGTGCATAATCTTACCTGACTAACTAGACGGTTTTTCTGCAAGTTGTGTATAAAATATAATTGTTAATTAGTGATAACTATCGGTCTATCATGTTCATCTTTGCAGCCAATTCAAAAATATGGGATCATGGGCTGTATTTTCAGCCTGATGGTGAAAGCAGCATTTTAATAAGGTATTGCCCTATGTTTCTGATCTTTTCACATTATTTTAGATGTCAGTAAAGAGCTTCATCGGCATCTATGAGAGTGTATATCTTCCATGCTTCTTTGTTATAGCTGGTGTCTTCTGGTAGATCATGATTAGGGGCCTCTTTATTTTCTTATTGGGATTTTATTTCTTTTGACGAATCTGAGGACTGCTTGTTCTCCATGACAGAATCACCCATTCTCTATTCTTAGACTATTGTGCTTTTGTGAGATGCCTTTTCCTTCATGTTTCATTGCTGGTTTTCAACATTGCTGAATCTGAACTAATAATGAAGATAGTAACTTCTATTGTGATTATCGTTGGTTAACATGAATACTAATATCAAGTTTGGAGTTGCAGGATAGGAGGACACAGTTTCAATCATTTCCTGTAATTATCTGTGATTCATTTGGCTTCAATTTGGCATTTCGGATGTCACTAAGTGGTTTCAAGAGGTACCATGTTGGCATATTGAATTGATTTTTTTTTTTCTACTCAAGTGGATCTAGTTAGCATTCCCTTTAGATTGATATATAATGCTGTCAACTGGATTATAATGGTTCTATATCCAGCTGCGAGATGAGGCTTTCTAGCACATAGTTGCATTGATAAATGTAAAGATGGTGGCTTTGATGAGATGTTTATGACCAAGATTGATTTTCCTGCCAAATACGACACTGCATAAGGTAAGCTACATCTTTATGAGGTCTAATAGTTTTAATACATTGAACTTTAAACCCTTTAGTGTTGTTGATGGTTCAGTTTGGAAGTGTAATGGACTCTTAAAACATTTGATAGTATTTAAGTTAATTCACTTGTGTTTCATTAGCATCTAGCTTCTTGCCACTTATCTGACATGTTAGTTTTTAGGTTGAACTTGAAGGGTAGCTGTGAAGTCTATTCTTGTGGATTTTGTTTGGATGAAGAATGTTGGAGAACATATGAGCAGAAGGTACTCTCTACTGTTGATCAAGCGCTGAGAGGAGAACTAAGCTTGTTCGTGTTATCTGGAGAAATGCTACTTTTGAATGCAATATTGAAGATGTATGATACTCAACAATGATTTACTAATGTGATCTTTTGAAATTTCATGCCATGAATTGGATATATTTAGTATGAACATGTTATAACTGTTGTATAATCTAGGGTTTATCCATGTTAGATGGAGAGGCATTGCTTATAGGGATCTCAATTAGTTTTATGGAGGAAGCCTTTAAACAGGCTGTCATGGGTCCAAGTCCCGAAGGGAAGGATAAGGTAGTTGATTTCAGAATGACAAGTTAATTTGGAAGTACTTAATGCCCTTCTAATTTAATTACTAATAATGATTTCATCTCACATTAGGCTCTTGAATTTTGAAAGTTTTGGGGGATAAGGCAACACTAAGATGGTTCCGTGATGGTAAAATTGTTGAAGTTGCAGGTGAGGCATTCATATATCTGCTTCTCTTTGCTGCCTGGTGTGAGATCACTAATGTTTATAATAATATGCATCTTCGATTACCTTAACTGATAGTATGGGAGCACGAGGAGTTGGAAAGGCATATAATCATAAAGGAAATTATTGAGCATGTTCTATCACACCATCTTTCTCTTCCCAAAGAAAATATCATTTCCATTGTAGATCAACTTGATTTTCACTTCGCCATGGAAACAAAGGTATGGCTGCATGTGATAAAGTTTCTTGGTTATTCTGTTATTCTTATGAAAAGCACTACACATAATCAGTAACATGGATTTATGAGCTGCAGATCCTATATCCTTTTCGTGAACCTATTGAAAGCATTCGATAACCTCTCAAAGCATTTATGCCTCCTTGATGATATTCTCTAAGGATCTCCAGTGTGCAACCTCTGACTCAGGTTTCTTTTCAACTAAAGATCTCTCTCCTTCCTAGCTAATACATGTACTCACATGATCATACAATTTTAGGTTTGTCATGGTACTGCAGTTTATCTTTTAGCACATCTTTGAGTATGATTGGTGGATACCTAAACTACAGTGAGCTGAAGTAGACTGGCTAAACGCTGACTTGGTGGCTGAGGCTCCTTTTATTGATTTGCATTTGGTTTTAGGTTGTCAAATAATCATTATTTTTCCCTTTCTCAATAAACATTTATATTTTGAAGGAAAATTTTATGAAGAAAATGAACACTAGCAGAATGAAGTATGATTGGTGGATACCTAAACTATAGTGAGCTGAAGTAGACTGACTAAACGTTGACTTGGTGGCTGAGGCTCCTTTTATTGATTTGCATTTGGTTTTAGGCTGTCAACAATCATTATTTTTCCTTTCTCAATAAACATTTATATTTGAAGGAAAATTTTATGAAGAAAATGAACACTAGCAGAATGAAGTAAAAGTAAAACGAACTAAACCATGATTTTTATATAAATTATTCTAATAGTCATAGAAAATATAAATTTATAAGTATTGCATGAGTAGGCCAGGTAAAACTCACTAGAGCCTAGGTTAGCTCATGCTTGACCCAAATCTGAATTGTGCTTGTAGTCTTGTACCTCAGTACAAACTCAATCCAGATTATACCAAATGCTCAGGTATAGGGCAATGTTTTCAAAAGCATCTTCGTGTAAGTGCTCATCAGAGCCTCAGCTTACAATTCGAGTTCCCTTTGTCAAGGCACCTTGATTTACTAAGGTGCACACCGAGGGTGGCCGAGGCACGCACTACTTGTCTTGCCCTTTGTGGGCTGTTTTTAATAGACGAGAAAATCTTAAGAACTTCACAAGTTTGAAAACTAGACTTTCAAATTTGTTGAATGTTATATTATGGATCTTATATTGATTGTACTTTGTATTCTTATAACCTTTTTAATTATTTATCAGTTTATGTTAAGGCTTATGCCTCAAAGCATCTCGCTGCACATAGGCAAAACACCTTGATACTCGGTTTAGCCTTTTAAATAATGTATGGACTGCCTCAGCTTTATTGATGGTCCCACAAGTTATTTATACATGAGAATGATGTATTGTAGCTAGACAACCTAGTTTTTCATAAATATATTAAACTCCTGTGTCGATAAAGATACACGCCGCTTTTATTCATTTATTTCAAATTATACCAACTTTCTTTCGTTGAAAGTAGAATGATTTTTTTAGTTTCTTAATACGCCCATATTTAATGCTAATCATCTTATCAACAAATACGAACCAAGATTATTCAACGTAAGATATTAGAAAAATGTAAGTAAAACAATATTAATTAAAATTTTTAACTGTAAAAATGGAAGTAAGTTTCATTTTTACGGACGAAAAGAGAGATGTAATTTTGTTTGGATTTGTTATTGTTTTCGCTTCTTTAATATCATTTTTCTTATTAATATTCCTTTCTTTAGACCTTGGTAGTCCCATTGAAGGGCGACAAAGGCCATTAGTTCATTGTGTCATCTTCATTTGCAAGAAATTGTGTGCCTGACCATTTTTCTAATAACAGGTGTTCCATAAATAAATTTTGGTAACTGGGCTCAGCTCGTCTTTGGTTCAGTTATTGTTGGAGAAATAAATTTCAGTTTTCCTATGTTTCCAAAACTAGACGGACTGGCCATTTCAACCGAAAAAAACTGGAAACCGTCGAAAAACTGGTTTGTTTATTGCTTAAAACTGGGAGAAACCCGGCTATCCAACAGGTCCAACCACAAAACCAGTTGATTTGGCATTGGTTATGACGGTTTTGATGGTTGTTTATTTACGAAAAGGAAATTAAAACCCAAAGGGCCCAATAACTAGAGTAGTAAAGGGCCTAAGGGCCCAGAAAGGTATGGATTTCCACTATTGGCCAATCCTTTTATAGTTACTTTAAAATTTTTCATTTACTCAAAATCGATGTGGGATTAGTGATTGAAATGGAACAATGGAACACACTACTTAATAATCTGCTATTCTTTTTAAAAAATGCATTAAGAAAATCTGAAGCACAAATTAAATTATTTATTGAATTTGATTTCTTTTCCCATTCCACCTCTTTTCTTTCTCATTTAATTTTATATAATAACACACTAAAATGCTCTATAAATATTTAAGCAATTCATCATATGTTAAGCTTGATTTTGCTATATTTATTGTTCCATTTTCTATTGATATTAAAAGTGGACATAATGAAAATTTAATGTAGCCAACTTGAATAAGTGCTTTTATCTATATATATTAATAAATTACAAAATTAACTTATTTTTGTGGTATGTTTATTTATTTATTTTTAACAACCGGTTCGAACCATTTTATCTTTTCCTTTCCGGGTGAATACCTCGTACTGCATATCATCCCCACTAGAAGGAAAGGGAGAGAGAGAGAGAGAACAATCAGACCCCCACCACTGCTTATTGGTCTCTCTCCCCCACCTCCCCTCCTATTTCTGGCACAAGTGCACTGACATACAATATTATTGAGTGAACTTTTGTGCTTACCCATACACACAGCTTTCAGGTTGACGTCTGTCTTTCCTCCTCCACCTCATCCTTTGGCATATGAAGACAGTGTTGGTGTAAAGCCACAGAAGCTCACTTCAACCTGTATACAACCACTTGAAGTCATGATTCAGGCATGGATAACTGATTGCATTTGTTCTGTTTGTTTATACATCCCAATGGTATTTGAAAATTACTATTTTATTACCTTTCTTGCAGCTGGAAGGTTCAGGAAACTGGCCTATGGATGACCTTTGCAATGGAGAAGACTAAATCAGCGTTCCTTATGAAAATTGGTGAAAGGTTGGTTTTGATTATCATTGACATACGAAATAAACAAGGCCTAAAAAGAGATTTCTAAGAAAATTATACATATATAGCCCATAATAAATGCCCGAATGCCCAAGTATATAGGTTTAGAAAATATGTCGGCCAGCCCAACGGATGCCCAAATAAATTGTGATACAGCCCAATAGAAATTGTCCAAGCCAGAAGGGTCTAGAAATGGACATCGCCCAGATCAAAACGCCGTATGCTGGGCGATTAGAATGGTCGACACACGATAAGAGTAACTGCTCATAAGTAGTTTCTCTCATTTTTATCATTATTCCCACGCGCTGTCGAGTTACAAACTTGAATTATCATAAAGGAGTTACAAGAAGTTGGATCATCATGGAAGTTACAAACAGCTTGGGATCATCATGGGAGAAATGGGCGGTTATTGAGCGATAAGTGATTGCTTCATGAAGCGGGTTACAAGAAGTTAAATCATCATGTTAAATCATCATTGGGAAGTTACAAACAATTGAAATCATTATGGAAAAAATGGGCGCTTATTGGGCGACGAGGTGGTTGTCGGGCGATAAGGAAGAAATCGGGCGATGAGAAGTTTTTATACAAGATCAAGGAAAACGTGTGATAAAACCGCTTTTGACAAGGTATAAAAGAAAGGAGATTGATCAAAGTAAAAAAAAAGAAGGAACTCTCAAAAATGTAGAAATGTAATTTCATTCCATTTAGTCTTAAATATTTCTTTACTGTGAATTCTAGTGTGCTTGTGCCCTTTGAGGCATTTCTGCTTTGCTCTTTTCATCCTTTGTCATTATCGTAGTCTTCTAAATCAAACACCCTTGTCGGGACTTTGTCTCATAAGGTTTGGCGCCCTTACACATCGTCCCGAATCCTTTAATTGTTAGCGAAAGATACACATTCCGCTACAAACACTTGGGCACGCCTTGCTGGGACACTTTTGGTGTTAGAAGATACAAGAGGGTAGAACAATACGCCTCACAAGAACTCTCGATAAGGAACCACCACCAAATAATTCAATCCGTGATCGAGCGTTATGAAGAACAAGAAAATACACCAAATGATTTGAGGGACAAAATCAAAGCCATATGAGCCAACGACGGAATTGAGTCCACGAACCATGCGCAGATTACTTGGCGAACTCACGCAAGATGTTGGGATGTAAGCTTGCAAAATGTTCATGATATGGAAAAATTTGTTCAAACCGAAATGTGCATTACGACAACATGGCCAAACAATTAAGTACTTTAAATGAACTTATAACTAGGTTAGTAGGCCGACATGTCAACCAAATTTGCCAAATATAGGGAATCATTTCCAAGCTAGGACGGTTAGTAGGGCACAATTCACCGACAAAGAACCCTATAAATCCTAGTCAAGGAATAGAAATGCCTTTATACCATCGACGCCAAAAATGGGTGGAGGCAATGTGGCCAATTTGAGTGGTCATAATGTGGGATCGCCCAACTTGGGGGTAGTCGAATGCAAGAGAAAATATGCCAAATATAGGACAAAACGCAACACGTGTTAACGAAGGGCAATGTCCAAGTAAATGGCAATAATACCATGAGTAATGGTAATTTGGCCACAAATCCAAAGTTTAAACAATAGACCTCAAATGATTCCACCGTGAATCAACCAATAGGAGTCCCATATGATCCAAACATGGCTTTAAGAAACCAAATCACCGAGATAATGCAAGATCGATGGCTTTTGAATGCGCCCTTTCATTAGGCCAACCTATAAAAAGCCATATCCCGATTGATGACCAAGCCTATCCGTGGCCTAGGGATATAAAGTGCCGGAATTTTCACTATTCATGTGTTTAGGGAGGTTTCAACATTGGAACATGTAGGGCTATTCACACCGCAATGCGGTGAAGTAAGTGATTACCATAAAATAAGGTTGTTTCCCAGTTCGCCAATGTGAGTAGCTTTTTCATGGTTCATTAATTTGCCAAAGAAACTCGCTCGACATGGCAACAATTAGAACAGCTTGTTCCACGCCCAATTCTATAAAATCGAGTCTCAAGTCACCTTGGCCGATTTGGCGAATTTACGCCAAATGCCAACCGAATGGGCGGAAGTTTTTCTTCAAAGGTTTAAGATCGCTAAGAGTAAATGCTTTGTGCCCTTACCCAAAAAGAGTTTGTTAAGATCGCCAAAGTTGTTTAAGTTTCGACTTGAAAAGAAATTTGTGATAGGGAGTTTCCCGATCTCTTTCAATTAACGGCCAATGTGATTAGGTATGAGCGCTTGATAAGGGAAGAGGAACAAATGAAAATTCCAAAAAGGACTTATTATAGAGACCCAAACTTCGATGCTCACGCTGTGGATGAATATTATGATCAAACCGAAATATGTTTGGCCGAATTGATTAAAGGAGATGCTTATGAATGTCCGTTAATAATTAATTCGTGGATGACGGCGAAAAACGAGCCTCCGAGAGATACAAGCAAGAAGGCTAGAACATTTTGCTCGATGTAACCAAAGCGTATACTATATTTGATAGATTGTATAAAGACAAGCAAATAAACCGAGCGATAAACACAAATTGCCAAACTCGAGCAAATTAAGGATAAAAATATTGTAAGTGGCATAATGCATGGTCTCATACAACTAATAATTGTTTGGTTTTTCGTCATGTATTACAGATGCCATCGAATCGGCTAATTACTTTTGAAGCTAAAAAGAAGATGGCAGTGGATGAGAATCCTTTTTCCGTGGCCACTAGGAGTTAATATGTTGTCGCAGAAGTTTCAAAAGTGGTTTACCTAAATTCAAATTGGTGGTCGATAATGGGGATTTAAGATCTGAACCGCATCCCGCCGTGTTCAAACGCCTCAAAGGTAAAGAAGTTGAAAGGAATAAAAAGTGTTGTGTGCTAGATGTAGCAGTAGAAATAGATGAAGAGGAGAAAACGGAAGTACGGGAGTATCACAATCATCCAAACACAACCCAAAATTTCCAACCCGCTCAAGGACTAAAGGTATCATGGCCTCCTTTTGAAAGACGGTCGCCAATGTATGATGGCAGCAGTCGCAGTACAACGGCATCCGATGCTCAACAATAGAACGCTCGTGCCACAAAACCCCATCGATCGAATGTATGGCACTCATTCCAATATAAAGGTGTGAGGGTGATACCTTTGATCAAATGACTAGACACACAGCTAGAGACGCCATCGAGAAATTATGGACGAATGACGAGGCAAAGAATAAGAAGTGATACGTCCCAAATCGCCCAATTTCTCCAACACGGTTGCTAAAGAAAATCTCAAGATGAGAAGGAACATAATGTGAATGATTCAACAGAGAATTGCCGTAAGATTCTTCCGTAGGTCGAAATTTGAAAGACACAAAGAAGGACTTAAGATGAAGAAGATCCCGGACAATCCATCACCATTCGGGCTTTGGTTCTTTACCCCAATATTGGCTAATAATTATCCGCTTACAATGAATTTAAAAGCAAAGGGGATGAGGGGCCACAAGACGATGAGAGGAAGAAGCATGCACATTGGAATGCGTGGTAGAAATCGGGCAAACCTCCCGGAGATATCTATGGAGGAGAAGAAGAAGATGATGGCTTGACAGATGTGGAAGAAGAAATCGACTTAGAGTCGAGAGAAGAAAAGAGGAGTTTCATATAACAAATTGCTAAAACAAACAGATCAAGAAGGTGTACGAGAAGTAGATTTGTTGGGCGTAACCATCCGGGCGATCTTTTGATTATTACGTGTTATACGGACGCCCAAGAGGAAAACGAGGGTACCAAGGCCTCGAAAAGTATGGATCACCTCCAACGATATTACCATCCCTACGGGTTGGGGAGGAAGTGAGCGACAAAGAAGCTCAAGAGCCCCAAGACAGAAGATCGCATAAATGTTGCACGAAACCCCGACACAAAGATTTCGATCCAAAGGATGACGGAAACGAGAAGTGGAGATAGAGGCGATCGAAAGTGGTCATCTTTAAGAAGCCAACGCCAATTTAACCAAACATTTGAGGCCATTATATGTAAAGGTTTCTAGTCAACGGCATCCCCGTAGCCAAAGTTCTCATAGATAATGGGCCGCTTATTAATACCATTCCATCTAGAATGATAAAGAAATTTGCTAAGACGGAGAGTGACTTGATCCCCACCGGGTTATCCTTACGAGCTTCAATGGCGGGTGACTTCGCCAAAGGAGTAATGCCTTTGGACGTAACAAAGAGGAACTATCACAAAACCACAAGATTCTTTGTAATAGACGGGCCGACTAGCTACAATGTGTTGTTAGGAAGAGATCGATTCATGGAAATCGCTAGATACCTTCGCCACCCATCGCTGTTCAGTTTTTTGAACGATAAAGGTGAAGCCGGCGGTGCAAGGCATCATAGACCTTTGTTACTGTGGTTTAACCCGATCGAGAAGTTTATGTATGAAGGAAATTACGGGCCCGTGAGAGTAGTCCAAGATGGTGAAGAAACTCGATCATCGCAAGCAGAGCGAGGAGCCATTATCAATAGATGCATTTATCAAATGTTCGATTAAATGAGGCCAAACATAGTGGCCTCTTCAAGAGCCAATGATTGGCAAAAAGATATTCAATAAATGTTGAAGAAGGTACCTAACCTTCGTGATGTCAAAGCCAAGTCAATGGCTTTTCGAGAAAAGGTGCTAAGGAGAAATAAGAAAGAAAGCGGTCAGAAGATGTTAAGGGATAAATTAGCCGTGTTCAAGTTAGAAATGTAATATTGGCCGAGAAGTGAATAAGGTGGATTGTTTAGATGCGTAAGACATCAATACAAGGAGCTTGAACGACGATGTGATAGGAGTCATGAAGACGGGCACGCCAAGCACAAGACCCCTTGGTGAAAGTAAATATTGAGAGGAACAAGAAGATCGCCCAACATTTGTCACCGATGCTTAGCAAAGAGGTAAGTGACCGCTAATTGCTTTGTTAAAAGAGTATAGAGATTGTTTTGCTTGGGAATATGAACACATGCCCGGCTTAGATAAAAATTTGTAGAACATAGGCTACCAACTAAGCCACACTTTAAACCACATAAGCAACCCCCGCACGCGCTTTGCTCCTAATGTATCGCTCAAGTAAAGAAAGAAATAGAACGGTTGTTAAAGGCAGTGTTTTATAAGGACGCCGACACGCTGAATGGTTGTCTAATATTGTGCTCAGATCAAAGAAAATGGTAGTATTAGGTTTGCATAGATTTCGTAAATTTGAACTTAGCAACGCCCCAAAGATGAATATCCAATGCCAACGGTAGATTCTTTAGTAGATTCAATCTGGCGGACATGTGATGTACTTTTATGGATGGATATTCGTGATACAACCAAATTTATATAGTCAAGAAGATATACATAAACCGCATTCAGATGCCCAGTGCTTTAGGATGTTTTGAATGGGTGGTCATGCCTTTTGGTTTAAAAATGCAGAGCCACTTATCAAAGGGCAATGAATCTAATTTTTCATGACATGATAGGAGAATTCGCTGAAGTTTATGTTGATGATATAGTGGTTAAATCATTGAAAGAAGAAAACCATCTCCAACAATTGAAACGCTCATTCGAACGGATGAGACAATATAAATTAAAATTGAACTGCTGAAGTGTGCATTTGGTGTTAATGCAGAAATTTCCTAGGATTCCTAGTGCATGAAAGAGGAATTGAACTTGATAAAATAAAGCAAAAGCCATTTTAGAGGCTAAACCACCTAAGAACAAAAAGGAATTACAAAGATTCCTGGGCAAGTGAACTTTACGACGCTTCATATCTAATTGTGCAGGCTAACTAAAAGCTTTTCGCCTCTTCTAAAGTTGAAAATCAGACGACTTGCCTCGAAGGAGGAGCATCAAGAGGCTTTCCATAGCCTCAAGACATATTTGTCAAATCCACCAAGATTAGTTTCACCTATCCAAGGTCGGCCAATGAAAGTTTATATATCGGCCGAAAGCAGAGTCAATAGTTTGACTAGTCGCCCAGACGATCGCTTGAGAAGAAAGGGCGATATATTATCTCAAGAGACTACTTCATCGCAGTGTGAATGTAATTATTTCGCTATTGAAAATTATGTCTTGCTTTGTATTTTACATGTACTAAATTAAGGGCTTACTTACTACCGTAACTATTTACTTAATTTCTAAAGTAAATTTGGTTAAGTACATGTTCTCTCGCCCCTGCTTTGCATCAAAGGATTGGTCTTTGACTTTAGCATCGCTGTAATTTGAAATACGCTCATACCACAAAAGGCAAGAAAAATCAAGCATTGGCTAACTTTTCGCCGATCATCCGCGGCTTAGACGCATTCTAAGGAAATCGAATTAGAAGTCAATTCGTCAACTAAAACCCCGGATTTTATACTTTGACTGCTCAAAACCGCTAGAGGCGCAGGAGTAGGGTAGTGCTAATAAACCCACTAGGGGTTTGCTACAAGTTTGCTTTCGCCCTAATCGAAATGTGTACTAATAATCGCCGAGTAACGGCGCTGATTGTTGGTTTAGAATTATTATCGATTTGGGGACTAAAAAACGATTTTATCCGAGGTGATTCTCAATTAATAATTTATCAATTGAATGGCGCAGTTTAAATGCCAAAGTGACTCGCCATAAGTCAATATGGCATCGCCAAGAGCTCTCGGACGAGTTCGACCAAGTAGAGCTTCAACACGTTAATAGAATATATAACGATCCGCAAATGAACCGCCCAAATGGCATCGTGTTATTCAAAAATGTCAATAACGATTCGCGCATAGCACGGAACGATATTGCCTCAGATTTCAACGAAGGGCTTAAAGGGTTTAATGTGCATTGTATACAAAATGGAGACGATCGATTGGAGAGAAGAAATACAAAAATTCTCGGAAGAACCAAATAAGAAGAGCGACAGAGTTAAAATTACGCTCATCGAACTATTTGTCGATTGAAAGTGAATTATATAAGAAACGCCGATGGTGTACTTTGAAGTGCATAAATTTGCAAGAAGTTAAAGTGGTTATGGTCAAGCATTATGAAGGAGTGTGCGGAGCACATCGTCGGCCAAAAGATGAGGTGGTTGATCATCGTGAATGGATATTATTGGCTCAAATGGGCTAGATATGCTCAAGATGCCAAAAGTTGCTTGAGTGTCAAAAACACGGCCCAATCCAAAGAGTGCCACTGTGGAAATGGTATCTATTATCAAACCATGGCCTTTCAAGTTGTTGGGCGATAGACCGATAGGAAAGATTTACCCACCGTCATCCAAGCAACATACCTTATAATAGTCGCCACCGATTTTTTCACTAAACGGGTAGAAGCGATACCTTTAAAAGAAATTTCCCAAGGAAATGTCATAGAGTTCATTCGTGATCATATCGTATATAGATTTGGGATACCTCAAACTATAGTGATGGATCATGGAACTTCTTTGAACGGGAATCAAGTGAAAGAATTTCTCGATAGTTTGGAATCAAGTTGGTAAACTCTACGCCTTTATTACGCCCAATCCAACGCCAAGCGTAATCACAAATAAGGTTTTAAAGGGTATCATAAGGAAAATGATAGGTGAAAATGCTAGAAATTGGCATGAATGCTTGAATAGGGCGCTATGGGCCTGCTGTAACTTCACCGCGATCTAGTACTAAAGTGACCTTTCCAGCCGACATATGGGCAAGAAGCAATGTCGCTTATGGAAATTAATGTGCAATCGATCGTAGCACGCTTGCAAAATAATATAGATGAAAATGAGCATACCGAACTACTTGTGCAAAATTTATTAGAATTGACTAACTAAAGTTGAGCGCTTTTAGATAGATTGCAAATTCGTAAAAGACAAGTGGCTTCATATTATAATAAAAGGGTTATAGCCAAATGTTTTAGCACTAAAGATTTGGTATGGAAAACAATACTCCCATTGGATAGTAGTAATCCAAAGTTTGGGAAATGGTCACCAAATTGGGAAGGACCATACGTAATTAAAGAGGTGTTGCCAAAACGGGCATATCATTTAGAAAATTTGGATGGTATGAGGCACATGAGATCTATTAATGGCAAATATTTAAAGAAGTACGCCCGCCGCTTTGGGATTTTGAACGATTAGAGGTTTAAACATTAAGGGATGAAATTTATAAACAAATAGAGCTTCCATTTCATCGATAATTTGTTGCCATAAGTGGTCGCCATTACAAAGGGAAACTGATAAAACAAAAGTTGTCTTTAAAACTTTAAAATCCTAACTACATCCTTCGTGATAGAGCGATTTGTTTCTAAGTTTTTTCCCACTCATCGCTACTGTTGAACAAAGCCGACTTTGATAGTTCATCCATAAAACCATCGCCCACTTCTAAACTTGAATAACGCCAAGTAAAGATTTAGCCCTGCTCAACTTCCCCGAAGCGCAAGCGCTTTTAGTCGCCACCGCCTTGCAGCCGTCCATCTTTTCTTGATTTCCTTCATCCGAAAGCACCAAACTCATCATCAAGGAGTCTTCAACCATGACTTCGGAAGAAATCTCGCTCAAATTGTTTTGGCTTGATCGATTTCTTGGTGAAGGGATTCCTTTTCGGTCACGGTCGCAACATATTGAGTCTTCTTGACTTTGAGCTCCACATTCTTGGCCAAGAATGCACTTATCTCTTGATGAATGACTTTCAACGATAACTTGAGATCGGTGGGAGTTTGAGTTAAGGAAGCTCAAGTGCTTGAGCCATTTGGTGGCTTAAATGCTCAAATTTGTCCCGATGGTTGGCCGCACTAGCATGTGAGATATCCATGTCCATGAAGGAAGTATATTCTGGCATCGCCGCTTTAGGATGTTCATGTTTTCCATGGAGAAAGCACTGTGAGGTAGAAGAAGGACGATCGTCAAGACGAACGAGCGGCCTCGGCTAGCCTTCACTTGTTCCCATGATGTAAACAAGTCCCCGAATAGAGCGCAAGATGGTATCAAGATCCCGTAAAGGTACAACAATTACTCGTTTCTTTTGAAAAAGCAAGGTAAGGGAAATCGAAAGAAAAATTACCTCATCGCTGGTCTTAGAGGAAGAAGTGGGGAAGTGCGCCGGGCGATTGTACCGTACCGTGAAGAGTCACCCCTATCCGAACGTGATGGCCCGTGATGCAACCGGACGCATTGGTTCGTGTACAAACGGCAAGTCAATTGGTCTTTTCGCAAAAGGATAAATGATGATAAGTGCTTCAAGAGTAAAGCCATGTCAAATGGTAGAATTCAAAATGATTACAACTATAAGCACATATTACCACCCGGTTTCTACATCCGAGGGAAACGCCCCGAATGATGACAATTCTTCAAGTGCTCGGGCGATTGAAGCAACCGGCCTCCAAATCCCTTCTCGGCAAATCCACATCTATGGTCGGCTCCTGACGATTGAAGAATTGGAGGTCTGGACGATGGGGATTTTTTCAAAGGAGAAGTAACTCCCTCCGTTTAGAATACAAAGAGAACGTCAATATTCATGCTAAAGAGTTCTTTAAATGAAGAAAATCAGTTACCTTTCTTCGCGTCAGAGGAGGAGTAGCACCATCATCATCACTCTCATCGCCGCCTTGATCCGACGGGTCCGGCGCGTGCCGCTTACTACCGGATGTACTTCTTGCAACCCAAGATGAGCAGGAGGAGAACCGGATTGAATGGTAAGTGCAAGAGAACGCCCTGTGCGCACCGTCGGGCTTTGTAGGGGAAGACGAAGGAGCGGGTTGTTTGATTTGATATGGGCACAAAGCAGGATAGGAATCGGAGGAGAAGAAATGGAAGTCCTCAAGACCCCGACCCTCAAGTATGTGGAATGCTTGGTCGACATTAGTAGAGAAGAGCCCACGCTTCACCAAGGCCAAAACTGTTTCAAAAGAGGATGAACGCCAAAGTGGGATTGAAAGGAGCCAAAGAAAACCCGCTCATTAAAGAAGCATTACGCCATCTATAGCTTGGGCTTCCACCTTGGTGATGGTATGAAAACGTTTTGAAAACTCTTTGAGTAACAAGGAGGAAGGGGCCAAGTTTGGCCAAAACCAAGTCGTCGGGCAAAGAACTGGGAGCATAGACTTGACCCCCAACCTGGCATTAGTGCCCGTGAGAATGTCATGAAACAATTTCGCCCAATCAAGTATTGGACCCAAACGGCAAGACATTACTCACCTCGCTTAAACTAAGAGGAGGTTGGACGAGGTCGGAACTTGATGAATGGAGAAAGGAAAGAACGAGGGAATTGAATTTAAATTATAAAAGAATGTAAAGACGTCCCTGTTAGACATATCCACGGAGCTAATTGTTAATAATTAGCCCGTGAACAACTCACGGACCTGGGGGAATTGAAGGAACACCAAGTTGTGGAAAGTATGCTCAACCACAATTGAGCGAGCTAAAGAGGCCCACTTCCAAAGAGGGAGAAGCATTGGTCCTAAGTCGATGTTGAAGGTAAGCCACGCCTCTATAGAAGGCGGCCGTAAAACAGAGAACAAAGGTTTAAAGACCTACCAAGAGCTAACTCATGGGCGATAGGCAAATAGGCCATGGAAGGTTTAAGACTAGGAAC
Source organism: Forsythia suspensa (assembly GCA_023638005.1). Classification (NCBI taxonomy): domain Eukaryota; kingdom Viridiplantae; phylum Streptophyta; class Magnoliopsida; order Lamiales; family Oleaceae; genus Forsythia; species Forsythia suspensa. The sequence goes on from JALRMA010000348.1 coordinate 65,761, forward strand.
ACAAAGAATGTACCTACATAGCCAAACTGAGGAAAGCCACACGCATGCATGTGGGATCTTTGCCCTGTTATCATAGAGCTCTTGCATGCCCGAATAGGAGTCCGTAAACTTTATCAAACTTTGGAGCGAGGGAGGATATCAATATAGCAGAGAGATGGTATCGCCCAGAGGAGGAAGATTAACCAAAGCACCAACATCCCGTAGAGTAATCGATATCAGCCAAGGGGAAAACGAAGGTATTGTACTCGTAAGACCGTAAGCTTGTAGGGATGGGGAAAAGAACCGGATCATATAGAGGGGGACGGTGGCAATTTCAAAAGATCGTAAATCCTAGCACGATCAAAAGCGCTCAAGGAGCATGCTTCATCATACGCCGCATGCTGCAGGCGGAAGGTGGTATCGATTTGGGGCCATGTGCGAATGCTTTTCTCGCGGATCGCTTCAACGAGAATGGGTCCAAGAAAGGAGGTCCTGGGTACAAGGAAAAATCACGCGCCGGCCGCCTAATAGAGTCTCAAGGCCCCTCGAACGACGGGCCCAAGTAGAACTCGCTCATATCCGCCTAGAAGGTAGAAGATTTGACGGGTTTACGTAGGGTTTGGTCGAGGTCTTGGAAATCTTCAAAGTAATGTCTGTTATTGGAGGAAGCTCCTGACGCCGACATGGTTTCGTAAAATGGACAAGAAGATTGCAAGTGAGACGATCGCTTTGAAGGATGAAGATGAATGGGAGGTAAAGAAAAGATGAATGAATAGTGTCCTTTTTATAGAGGGAGAAAAGGGACGATGATGAGGGTCGGACGGGCATTGGTAATGGCGCCTTTTTGGGTTTTATGTAAATCGTGCTTTTAGGATTTAGGACTTAAGGCGCCAAAAACTTTCGTAAGACTAAACGCCACTATGAATATGGCTAATTAAATAAGCAATTATTTTAATCTGCCATATTGGGGGTAATTGTTGACATATGAAATAACAAGGGCCAAAAAGAGACTTAAGAAATTATACATATAGGCCCACAATAAATGCCCGAATGCCCAAGTATATAGGTTTAGAAAATATGTCGGCCAGCCCAACGGATGCCCAAATAAATTGTGAGACACAGCCCAATAGAAATTGTCCAAGCCGTGAAGGGCCTGAAAATGACATCGCCTGCATCAAAAACGCCTGTATGCTGGGCGATTAGAATGGTCGACACAAGATAAGAGTAACTGCTCATAAGTAGTTTCTCTCATTTTTATCATTATTCCCACGCTGTCGAGTTACAAACTTGAATTATCATAAAGGAGTTACAAGAAGTTGGATCATCATGGGAAGTTACAAACAGCTTGGGATCATCATGGGAGAAATGGGCTGTTATTGAGCTTACGTAAGTGATTGCTTCATGAAGGGGTTACAAGAAGTTAAATCATCATGTTAAATCATCATTGGGAAGTTACAAACAGCATTGAAATCATTATGGAAAAAATGGGCGCTTATTGGGCGACGAGGTGGTTGTCGGGCGATAAGGAAGAAATCGGGGCGATGAGAAGTTTTTATACAAGATCAAGGAAAACGTGTGATAAAACCGCTTGACAAGGTATAAAAGAAAGGAGATTGATCAAAGTAAAAAAAAAGAAGGAACTCTCAAAATGTAGAAATGTAATTTCATTCCATTTAGTCTTAAATATTTCTTACATGTGAATTTAGTGTGCTTGTGCCCTTTGAGGCATTTCGCTTTGCTCTTTTCATCCTTTGTCATTATCGTAGTCTTCTAAATCAAACACCCTTGTTGGGACTTTGTCTCATAAGGTTTGGCGCCCCTTACACATCGTCTCGAATCCTTTAATTGTTAGCTAAAGATACACATTCCGCTAACAAACAATTACATTTTTAATGTGGAAATACTTGCAATATGAATGATTTATCTATTGTATTATATTGACAAACCTTCAGAAAAATGGGGATTAGTTGTATAGCCACAGAGGATGATGTAGATGTTTTCATGTCCGGATATGCTTTTCGCCTTAAAATTTTGCATGAGTGGTCCGCTTGGTGCAAAGGCAAGGTGAGAAATTTTTCTTTGTTAGTTAAACACATCCACGGAAATTGGGTGTTGTGCTTACAGAATAAATTTCCATTTCATAGAAAATGCTCACGTGAAGCGGGTGCTATCCTGACAAGAAACTCTTTGTTCGTGGTCAAGATTCCAAAGATGATCAATGGTTTACGGGTCGTTATCCAATATATGGACCAGCTTGTTCTATGAGAATTTGAGCACATCCTCCTACCTCTCCCTATTCTTCCCTTGAGCCGCTTTTGAACACTTTTTACATTACGTGCAGCTTGCAAAACGATGGGTGTCTCGCACATCTTTTTCAAACTCGCTGATGGAAGAGGCCATTGAGTCATTGGTTGCTTATCTCTTTTCAAGCCTCGATAAGTGTGATTTTACACTTATTTAGACTATCAAAAGTGGACAATTCAAGTGCTCATAAGTACTTTTCTACTTAATTGTGTGTTGATTTAATTATTTCAGGTCAAAATCCAAGATTGGATGGAATTGGAGAAAACAAAGCAAAATAGGCTAAAAGGACCGAAAGTGTACTAAAACTTGAAGATGGGGGTCAACTTGCAAACCTCCAAAAGTTGAAGGACATGGAGTGCAAATAAAAGAGGACTGAATTGAAATATAAGAAGAAATCAGAGGACTAAAATGACTACAACCAAAAGTTGAAGGACCACAAGCGCAGTAATGGACATAACTCAGGCCGGGCTTAACGCCTTTATACCAAAGTCGGGCGACGCCCAAATCAAGCAACAACGATCGAGGCAAATTTCCATGCTCGGCGCGCGCATCATCATGCTCGGGCGGCGCCTGTGCCATTTTTTTTGGCATGCAAATTTTATTTTATTTTGTTTTTGAGTTCAAAACAATTAGGAAACTTGTAATGCACGATTTTGTCGATTTTGAGGGATCTTTAGGTCATCTTGAGATACCTATAAATAGGACATATACTCATAACAAGTGGTTGTTGAAATTCTTGTGAAAAATCATATTGAGAGAGAGAGATACCAAGAGACGATGAAGAAGGCGGACTTGAAGATTCGAGCTTGAAGACAGAGATTCCTTGGTGCAAGACATTCAACGCCTCTTCCTCTATTATTTTCAAGATCCCGTTATGTTTTCACTTCTTTTTATCTTTTCTTTCTCCCGAGTTATGAATAGCTAGATTTTATGTTTGGATGAACGATGTAGCCTAAGTTAAATTCTTTAATTTCGAATCTCAAGTTTTGATTTATAAATTGATTAAGTATTTGATTTTACTTCTTTTCTTAACGCTTTGAATGATTGGCCATTATTTCATTGATTTTTGTGGATTGTAATGAACCGAGAGGTAAATTGTTAATCTAGACCACGTAGTAAAATCCGCAATTGGATAAAAGGTAGAGATACGCTTTTGTTATTGTCACGGTCTTGTATTGAATTCTTAGAAGATTTAATGCATCTAATTAAGGACCATTCTCGACCGCCTAAGTTGACTTAATTAGATAGGACTAATTTGAACCGAGAGAGGTAAATTAGGTTAAATTTGTGAATCAATCAATACAACTTTAGGAAACGAATCTTGAGAGGAAGAATTAGAGATGACAACTAGGTGAATTGCTCGTCCAAACGCTTCAACCATCATATTTTATTAATTTTGATTTCGCTTTTATTATTATTTTCAAAAATCCAAAGTTCTAGTTTAAATCTTTCAACTCAATTGATTTTACATTGTTGTCAATAGACTAGCACTTTAATTAATCTAACTAGAATCTAAATAAGGTAGTCTTCGTGGGAACGATAATCCGGACTCAAAAAGTCCACTTTATTACTTGTTAACGATATTGTGCACTTGCAATCACATTATTTTATCAACAAGTTTTTGGCGCCGCTGTCGGGACTATCCTTATTTAATATTAGTTTAGATTAATTTTTATAGTTAATTTATTTTTATCTTGATACTCTTTTTTCTCTTTATTTTCTACGTAAAAGGTGTTTGTTGCATGCTCTGCGCACAAGGCGGCGATCTTGAGACCTTCGATCCCGAGATTGAACGCACTTCACGTAAGACGCCAACAACACAACCAAAAAGAGAGATCAAGAACAAATTTTAATGGCAGATGCACTAATAAGAGGAGAAGTCAAGGAGCAAAGAAGAGTGTACCGCACGCATGTACCAGATCAAGGTACCAAGAAATTCAACCACACAATGAAGAAGAAGAAGATGACGATGGAATATGCCAACGGCTCAATTCTTAACCCCAAAGCAGTTAGCCCCGATCGCTCAAGCATAGTCTATCCCGCTTTTGGTCGGAATGATTTTCAATTAAGAGCCGATCTCATTAATCTCTTCAAAGAATAACCTCGCAGCTTCTATGGCAAGAGTGAATGAAAACCCGAATACTCATCTTTCTCGATTCCTACGAATGTGCCAGAACTCTCAGTTTCAAGGAGTGAATGAGGATGCCATCGACTTCAAGTTATTCCCCATACACCGAGAGATGGAGCTCTTGAATGGCTAGATTCCGAGCCACATGCTAGTATCGCCACTTGGGATGACTTGGCTAGAAAATTCAAGCAACAAATACTTTTCACCAGCCTAAAGTGGCCAAAATGAAGTTGGAAATTTCGACTTTTCAACAACTTGATGGAGAGCTGATTCATGAAGCTGGGGATGATTCAAAGAGTTGCTCGTAAAATGTCCAAATCATGGTATTAAAAGGGACTTGTGCTCAATATTTCTACTCCTGACTTTCTTCTCAATCCAAATCGATAGTGGACTCCTCAAAGAAACGGGTCCATTATGTAATAAAATGTCAATGAAGCTTGGGATTTATATGAGCTGATTGCAAACACTCATACCATGTTTTCATCCGATCGAACCATCCAAGAAAGTAAAGGTGGATACATGAAATAGACAATCTGTCACCACCAATGCACATGATTGCCGCATCGATCGAAACAGTGGAGCTCTTGGTTAGAACACAAACACAAGGAGTAAATGCGCTCAAACCACTATGATGTGCGAAAACGTGGGGCCAACCACCGACTTCGTGATTGTATGTTATTGGCCTCCAGATGAACAGTAAATTTTGTTCGTAATAACACACGCCGCCAAAGATAACCCTTACTCTCAAACCTACAACTCGGGCCGGAAGTAACACCCAAATTTCGTATGGTCGATAATCGTAATAAAGGTAATACACGGCAATACTCAAGCAGAGAGAAGACCAAGTTTGGGAGAAATGTTCCAACAAGACATGCAAAAGACCGATAAACTAATGGAGAGACAGACACAAATTATCGTAATCAACAAAGCGCCTATCAGAAATTAGAGACTCAGATTGGCCACCGGCCTTACAACTATCGATAGAACCTGTGGACACTTCCTAGCAACATCGTGACAAATCCAAAAGAGCAAGTGCAAGCAATCACGACAAGGAGTGGAGTACAATTACCGTAAATTCACGCTGAAACGACCGAGAAGAGGGACAAACAACAGTAGCCGATGATGAGATAGTTGAGAAACATTCAAGACTCCACAAGAAGAAGTTCTAAAAGAAGATGCAGAATCATCCAAAGCCAAGACACCAATCCCTCGCCAAGGCGCTTATGTGCCACCGATTCCTTTTCCTCGAGGTTGCGTACACAAGCTCGACAAACAATTTGCAAAATTTCTTGAAATTTTCGTAAAACTCCATATCAACATCCCATTTGCCGACGATTAGCACAGATGCCCAGCCACGCAAAGTTCATGAAAGACATTCTTTCAAACAAACGGAAACCGAAGAGCATGAAACAATTGTTCGACGGAAGAGTGCAAAGGCAATTCTTCGTAAAAGCTTCCACCTAAATTAAAAGATCCAGTGGAGTTTCACTATCCCCTGTACTATAGGTTCAAATTATTTTGATCATGCTTTGTGTGATTTGGGTGCAAGTATTAATCTCATGCCTTTATCTCGCGTACAGAAACTAGGATTGGGAGAAGCAAGACCAACCACTATCTCGCTGCGTAGCTAGCGATCGATCTATCAAGCATCCCTGGGTATCATTGAGGATGTATTGGTAAAGGTCGATAAATTCATATTTCAAAGCAGACTTCATCATTCTTGATATGGAAGAAGACAATGATATCCCCATTATTCTTGGAAGACCATTTTAGCTATGTGGAGAGCTACTGATCGATGTTTGTGAAGGAAAATGATTCTTCTGGTGGACAATGAGTGTTATATATTCAATGTGTTTAAGGCGATGAAATATCCAAATTTTCTTCAGATTCTTGTTTTCAAGTCGATGTGGTGGACAAATTAATTGCGTAAACATTTGAAACAGTAATATCCACCGATGAACTCGCGATTTGTATGATGTGTTCAATCAACAAAGTCGAACATCTCGCTATACAAGCACGAGCCTTGCAACTAGAAGCATCTCCACCCGCCTCTTACAAGAGAGCGAGATATTTTGAACCACTTGGTGAAACCTCACAGAGACCAAGATCATCCATAGAGAGGGCTCCCGCCTCGAGTTGAAACCATTGCCACCACCTTCGACACGCTGTGATTCAGGGACTTCTACTACTCTTCCAAAGGATCATTGCAAATGATATGATGTAATTGGAGGAAGAAAATTGCTCGTAACATCAAGGAACATAAAAATGCCTATCAGTGGACTATTGCGTATATTAGAGGAATCACCCCTTCAGGTGTATGCATAAAATCCGTATGGAGGACAATTTCAAGGCATCGCTGGAGAGCCAACAAGATTGAATCCTACTGAAAGAAGTGGTCCGAGTCAAGTGATGAAATTACTCGATGCGGGATAATTTACCCAATCTCGCATAGCTTGGGTAAGTCCAACCATGTAGTGCCTAAAAAGGAGGAATCACCGCTGAGAAAAATGACAACAATGAACTTATTCCGACACGATCGGGTCACAAAGTTGAGAGTGTGTATTGACTACCGAAAGTGAATAATGCTACAAGGAAAGATCATTTTCCTTTACCTTTATTGATCGATGCTAGAAAGACTTGCCGAGCACTCTCACCATCTGCTTTGATGGCTATTCGGATACAATCGATCCCCATTGCTCCGTAAGACTGTGAGAAAACCACCTTCACATGCCCTTACGGACCTTTCGCCTTTAGAAGAATGCCCTTTCGATTGTGTAACGCCCGCCACTTTTCGCTGCATGATGGCTATATTCTCGCATATGGTGGAGCAATACATCGAGGTATTTATGGATGATTTCGCTTTTGGAGACTCTTTCGATGTTTGCTTGACAAATTTATCTAAGGTGTTGAAGAGGTGTGAGGAAACTAATCTTGTACTCAATCGGGAGAAATGTCACTTTATGGTGAAAGAAGGAATAGTTCGGGACAATCAATTTCAAACTCAAGGAATAGAAGTCGACAAAGTTTAAAAATTGTGTGATTGAGAAATTGCAGCCCACCGAATTCAGCTTAAGGGTGTTAGAAGTTTTCTTGGTCATGCAGATTTTACAGAGGTTCATACGTGATTTTTCAAAAATCACAAAACCTCTTAGCAGCTTGTTGGAGAAAGATGTGCCGTTCAAATTTTCTCGATGAGTGTTTCAACGCTTTTAACACTTTGAAGGACAAACCGATCACCGCACCTATTATTGTTGCATCGGATTGGAGTCTACCATTTGAACTTTATGTGTGATGCTAGCGATTTTGCGCTTGGCGCGCGGTGCTTGGACAACGCAGGACAAAAATCTACATGTCATTTACTATGCCAAATAGACATTAACGGATGCACGATCAACTATGCAACAACCGAAAAAGAGATGCTTGTCAGAGTTTTTGCCTTTGACAAATTCCGCCTCCTATCTCACTGGGTCAAAGGTAATTGTCTACACCCACCATGCAGCTTTTAAGTATTTGTTTGGGAAAAAGATGCCAAACCTAGACTAATTCGGTGGATTCTCGTTGTTACAAGAGTTTGACATTGAAATATGTGATAAAAAGGGGACGTAAAATCGTGTGGTGATCACTTATCTAGACCGGAGCGGGAGAGTCCACCGATAATGTTGACATAAATGAAGTGTTTCAGACGAACAAATCTTGCAGATTGGGAATGCACCGTGGTATGTCGACTTAGTCAATTATTTTGTCACCAAATTCTCCCACCGGAATTTTCTTATCGCAGAAGAAAAACTTGTCCATGAGGCTAAATTCTACTTTTGGGAGGAACCTTATCTATACTGTGAGGGGCCTGATCGATTATCCAAGATGCGCTCCAAGAGGAAATGAAACCGATACTTGCACGTGTACACTCTTCGGCTTTATGGGGGTCATTTTGGTCCTACCAAAACCGGCCGCTAAGGTTTTACAAAGGTGGTTTCTATCGCCCAAATTATTCAAAGATGTGCACGCTTTTTGTAGATCCCGTGATAGATGCCAACGAACAGTAATATATCACCCCGTCACGAAATGCCATGAACAATATCCTTGAAGTGGAAATATTTGATGTTTGGGGCATAGACTTCATGGGACCATTTCCACCGTCCTATTCCAACAAGTACATTATTGTAGCGGTTGATTATGTGTCCAAGTGGGTGGAAGCTAAAGCATTACCAACTAATGATGCAACAGTGGTGGTTGGGTTCATCAAGAAATATATTTTCAACCGATATGGAGCTCCCCGAGCTATTATAAGTGATGGTGGTTCTCATTTTGCAACCGCTTATTTAAATCGGTCCTCCACAAATATGGGTGCAAAGATCGGGTTGTTACGCCTTATCACCCACAAACTAGTGGGCAAGTGGAGACATCCAACAGACAATTGAAACGAATCCTCGAGCTAATCGTCAATTCAACTCGAAAAGATTGGTCCAAGAAGCTTGATGATGCACTATGGGCGCATCGCATGCCTTTCAAAACCCCTATTGGCATGTCTCCTTATCGCTTGGTGTTTGGAAAAGCTTGTCATCTACCAATGGAATTCGAGCACAAGGCCTATTGGGCACCAAAAATGCTTGAACATGGATTTGGACAAGGCCGGATAAACTAGGTTGTCAGTAGCTTGAACGAAATGAATGAATTCGTAATGGATGCCTATGAAAACTCAATGATCTATAAAGAAAGGACTAAGAACCGGCATGATAAAACACATTCAAGACCGAGTATTCCGTGTTGGGGATCAAGTTCTCGCTGTACAACTCATGACTCAAACTGCTTCTTCGAAACCGAAATCAGCGGTCCGGACCATTCACAATCGCCATGTTTTTCCATATGGCACGGTTGAATTGACTCATCCAACCAAAGGAAATTTCAAGGTTAATGGCCGAGAGTGAAACACTATGTGGAGGATTTCCCAACGGCAAAATCCACCATTGACATTGCCAGTACCAGAGTGAATGCCGCCAAACAGTCGAGCCCAAGACTCTAAATTGAGCGCTTAATGGGAGGCAACCCATTCTCTATCCCTTTTCTAGTATTAATTTTGCATATAGAATTTTAGGATTGTTGTTCTTTCCCCGTTTTTATCATAATTCGCCACGTTTATTTTGTTTATTTTCTTCGTGCCAAACGCTTTTCATCCAAGATTAAAAAAAAAAAAAAAAAAAAAAAAAATATTGTTGGTTTGGGCGAACGCCAAGACATAGACCGGGCGCCGCTTTTCCGGGCCGCAGCGAACTCCGCAGCCCAACTGACGCATTGGGCTTAACGCCGGGTTAACACCAAAGCGCTCGCCCTGCTAAAAAAAAAAAAAAAAAAAATTTCGCTGCTTATTTTTAAACAAGCCATCCCCCTCATATGCTCACACACCATTTTCTCCCCACACGCTTTCACTTCCTTCTTCTTCCCCTGCATAACCCACACACTTTTGCACTTCTAACTACATCAAGTCTTGCTTGACTCTCCATTCTTATCCTTCACATTGCCCAAATTGACATTGCAAGGTATTTCTTCTCACTTTACCCTTTAGCTTCGCTTTTTTTTTTGTATTTTGGGTGAATGTTCTTGCTCAAGTGGAGGAGTTTGGGGTTAGGCAGCTGTCGGGTTCTTGGTTTTGCTTTTGTTTATCAATTTTGGGCGGATTTCATGCTCTTTAATAACTAAATTTCCATTCACAAAGAGGGTGCCTTCAAGGTGTTTGTTAAAATGCCTTAAAGAACTTTCTTGTGAAATTGAGTCTAGCCATCACTTGAACTTTGTTGTTTTTACGCTCGTGGTTGTCCACATTGCATGCTTTCCTTAGGATATCTTCAATCATGCTTCCTTTGGTTAATCCTCTATGGACGTTATGGCCTCGCCATGCCACCACGGCAGCAGCCCTCCTACCCTGCTTCTGTCCCCCTTTCGCCTCGCTTTTCTCGACATCCGCTCGCCTATAATTTGAACATGATACACACCACGCTAGGGCTTTACTTGTGTCCAAAGATGGCTCGGGAAACTTTAACTCTTTCCTATGTTTTCTTGTTTGTGTAACTTGGTCCACTTCGCTCTCTCACATACTTCATTTCATTTTGTCTCTACAGTACAACATGCCACCCAAGCGCAAAGCTACCGCGCTGGAGAAAGGGAAAGGAAAGTCACGGGCCTTCTACCCGGACTAGACATGTGGCCGAGCCACCGATGACGGGTCTATACCACGCTTCCAAACCGAGGCCATCCAATCAAGCTTATAAAACTAAGTGGTTACCCAAGCTCACACAAGGAACGCCAGTCACTAGGACCGACTTCTCCGATCATTTGTTGGAACGAGTCATCCAAAGACCGCTGGATGGAACAAGGTGGCCGGTGCTCCCCACGCCGTGATACCCTACTCTAGTTAGGGGAGTTTTTGCCAATTTCAACCCGCATATTGATGCCTCGGAGTCTCCCCACCGGCTACGTAACTCGGGTGAGAGGTCATGGATACGCTTTCACCCCACTATGATCGACATGGTGTATTATGGCCTCACACGACCGAGCTTGACCTCTCCCCACTCCGCACGACATTGACATGGCATTGGTGGCCCGTTATTTATATGGTCTCGGATGATGCTTGGCCTTTGACACCCCTGCTCATGCATGATCACCTTACTGTGGAATCATGCTGCCTTACATATTTTTGTCGGCCCAATGTTAGCCCCACCGCATGCAGGACTAAAATAAATGAGCACCGGGTCGTCCTATTATATCATCTAGCAAGCGTCTGTGAAGTTCGACTTGGGGACCCTCATCTTTGAGTTCATCAAAGAATTGGCTACCGAGGTGGACTCAGCCGCCATTCATTTTTCTTGTCTTATCACGGATCTCAGATCACCTGTGGAGTTCCCATTTTCCCAAATGAGGAAGCCGACCTCCCCCGCCCCTTATTAAATGCCCGTAGTGTTGAGAACCTGGGACCAAGTTGGCATCCGGAGGTACTAGAGCACACCCGCTAGGGCCGGGATTGCGATGAGGATTTTCAAGATGAGGCACCTCCCCACCACCGACAACCGCCGGGTCCGACTTCAAGCTTGCTCAGCCTTCAGCAATTTTATGGCGGCTCAGACAGAGACGGGTAGAGCAGCTCACGCCATCGAGAATGCGATTATACACATACATCGTAACCGTGAAGTTATGCTTGGTGACCGCGCTTATGTGACGGTCAGTGAGGGATTGGCAAAAGAATCGACGCTAGGACTCGGTCCAATCTGCAGACTCGGATTACCAAGACCATGCTATGCACGATCGTGTGAGTCGATAGGGAGTCGTATGGAAACCCTCGATGAGAATGTTGCGCGCATATCGAGACCTGCCTCTCGCTTTTCACAAAGAACTTGCTTTTTTTCGACCTCTACTTCAAGCCGGGACCAACCCACCAAACCGGACTGGATGCATCCTCTCCACATTTACCCCGGAAGTTCCCCGATCCTTTTCTAGTTTTTTACTTTTGCTCTACATTTTTCGTGACATTGAGGACAATGTGAATTTTTAGCTTGGGGTGACTTTAATTAGACTTTAATTGCTTTCATTATTTTTGCGTAAAAAAAAAAAAAAAAAAAAAAAAAAAAATTGTTGTGTGCTTGTATGTTGGATAGCCTTGCCGGCCTATGAGGATATTATTTGAAACCGATGTCAATTCATGACTTATGGCTAGGTTATGCTACTTGTGCTTGTTTTATAAACTTTGCTTATCCATGTAAGATATGATTAAGTGTGATTGATGGTCATGAACTTCACGATACGGGTTGGTATATTGAATAGAATATGTTGAAAGAGTAGTGAATCTTAGTTGAGAAAACCAATTCTACCAATTGACAACTCAATTACCTAACCTGTGAAAAGCTAGTTTGGGGTGGTTAAACCAAAGGCGTGTCGCTTAGATAGGTGTTGATTCCGTGTTTGAATAATAGTTGTGTGGAGTGTATTTTGGATACCAAGTGGAATCTAAGTATTGACCGGATGCTAGAAATCTAATCCCCGCCTGTTTATCTTGCAAAAAAAAAAAAAAAAAAAAAAAAAAAAAAAAAAAAATGGCACTTGCATTATCTTATACCTCTCTTCGTAGCCTGGTTGACTCGAGTGATAAAGTCCATTGGAGTTCTCAAAACTCGGTGCCCTAAGGTTTAACAGACCTGGGAGCCATCGACCTAAAGCTCGCTACAAGGGTCATCTAGAAAGCTTAAGGGAGTGAGGTCTTGCACATAAGATAAAAAAAAAAAAAAAAAAAAAAAAAAAAAAAGGAGCAAGATTGAACCATTTTATGATAACTTGGGGATATAGATTACTAGTGGGTTTGACTTACTTAGTGAAAACTTGATGGTCAAAGCACTCAATGAAAGGAGAATCATCACAGATCTAGATGGCTAATGTATTGGCTAGACCTAACCAAATTTTGAGCAAAGAAAAGAATAAGTGTCGTGAGAGTCCCTTTTAGAGCTAACACCCGGGGGTGAGAAAATTGAATATCGCTTTGGGGTGTGTATTCGGACGAGCGAGAAAAGAAATATTTGACCATTGGTGGGGGGGCATAATATCATCGACTTAAAGGCTTAAGGTGATTGAATTGACTATGTGTACATAATCGATATCCGTCAAGCATCGGATAAGTCAAAATGATTGATTTTGGTAGCATGATTTAGAAGTTTTGTTATGAATTGTTTGATTGTTCAAAACATGAGGCAAATACGGCAAGCTATCTGTTTTAATATTATTTGTGTGTTTGTTTATGATTAGTTATGTTCGAGGACCTAACAAATGTTCAAGTTTGGGGTATTTGATAAGTGTGATTTTACACTTATTTAGACTATCAAAAGTAGACAATTGTAAGTGCTCATAAGTACTTTTCTACTTAATTGTGTGTTGATTTAATTATTTCAGGTCAAAATCCAAGATTGGATGGAATTGGAGAAAACAAAGCAAAATAGGCGTAAAAGGACCGAAAGTGTACGAAAACTTGAAGATGGGGTCAACTTGCAAACCTCCAAAAGTTGAAGGACATGGAGTGCAAATAAAAGAGGACCGAATTGAAATATAAGAAGAAATCAGAGGACTAAAATGACTACAACCAAAAGTTGAAGGACCAAGCGCAGAATGGACATAATCAGGCCGGGCGAACGCCTCTATACCAAAGCCGGGCGCACGCCCACCGAAGCAACAACGATCGAGGCAAATTTCATGCTCGGGCGGCATCATCATGCTCGGGCGTGCATACCAGCCATTTTTGGCATGCAAATTTTATTTTATTTTGTTTCCTTTTTGAGTTCAAAACAATTAGGAAACTTGTAATGCACGATTTTGTCGATTTTGAGGGATCTTTTAGGTCATCTTGAGATACCTATAAATAGGACATATACTCATAACAAGGGTTGTTGAAATTTTGTGAAAAATCATATTGAGAGAGAGAGATACCAAGAGACGATGAAGAAGGCGGACTTGAAGATTCGAGCTTGAAGACAGAGATTCCTTGGTGCAAGACATTCAACGCCTCTTCCTCTATTATTTTCAAGATCCGTTATGTTTTCACTTTTTTATCTTTTCTTTCTCCCGAGTTATGAATAGCTAGATTTTATGTTTGGATGAACGATGTAGCCTAAGTTAAATTCTTTAATTTCGACTCTCAAGTTTTGATTTATAAATTGATTAAGTATTTGATTTTACTTCTTTTCTTAATGCTTTGAATGATTGGCCATTATTTCATTGATTTTTGTGGATTGTAATGAACCGAGAGGTAAATTGTTAATCTAGACCACGTAGTAAAATCTGGCAATTGGATAAAAGGTAGAGATACGCTTTTGTTATTGTCACGGTCTTGTATTGAATTCTTAGAAGATTTAATGCATCTAATTAAGGACCATTCTGACTGCCTAAGTTGACTTAATTAGATAGGACTAATTTGAACTCGAGAGAGGTAAATTAGGTTAAATTTGTGAATTCAATCAATACAACTTTAGGAAACGAATCTTGAGAGGAAGAATTAGAGATGACAACTAGGTGAATTGCTCATTCAAACGCTTCAACCATCATATTTTATTAATTCTTGATTTCTGCTTTATTATTATTTTCGAAAAAATCCAAAGTTCTAGTTTAAATCTTTCAACTCAATTGATTTTACATTGTTGTCAATAGACTAGCACTTTAATTAATCTAACTAGAATCTAAATAAGGTAGTCTTCGTGGGAACGATAATCCGGACTCAAAAAGTCCACTTTATTACTTGTTAACGATATTGTGCACTTGCAATCACATTATTTTATCAACAAAGCCCTTACCATTTAGACCTCCTTCCTCCCGGATAACTGGATTTTTGAGGTCAATTCCTTTTTCATGTATATAAGACATTTATGTATACTAAACTCTCTCTTTCACGCGCGCACACACCCAGCTTCTGCCCTACTATTGTTTCTTGTTAACGTACTTTCTTTTAAAGTCTTAGTGAAATGTGTTGTCCTTCTCTGCATTTTTCCATTTGAATTCTTTGTCATGCCTTAGCTCTAGTTATATTATATTTTAGTAGCTGTATTGTCAATTTTTAGATCGAAATTTGTGGTAATTTTGTCTCTTTCCGGATCGGTCCCTTTAGTATGGCTGAGGTGTTTCTTTGACGTTGTAAATTTACTTATAAAGTTAGGGACATGAAACACCTGATTGTCTGTAACTGGTATGATTAGGATCTCAATCACTACTATGAGATGTTTGTCTGTAGCTGTGGCACGTTTAGGATTTCAATCACTACCATGAGATGTTTCATATAGTTGCTTTTAACCTCTGCTGTGGGCTTGTGCACATTTTAGTTTTGGTTACCTGTTGCTGTTGCACACTGGTATATAGAATCCTGTTGTGAAAGTTTGGCAAAAGGATTTGTGAAGAAATGGGATAATGTGATTTTACTCGGTGGGATGGAGTTGAATATGGGGAGAAAGAGGAACTTTGCTTATAATTCCATCTTACAAGCCCATTTTGGTTTTGGTTACCTGTTGCACACTGGTATATTTAGTCCTGTCGAATGGGAATGGGAATATAAGATGAAAGTTGGTAAAAGATTTCGTGAAGAAATGGGATGGTGTGATTTTACTTTGGTGGGATGGAGTTGAATATGGAGGAGAAAGAGGAACTTTCCTTATAATTCCATCTTTCCATTTTGAGAAACACCGATGGAATTCTTCAATGAATATTATCATCACAGTGGAAATAAAACCTCCATCATTCTTTTTTTTGTGTTTTACTTATTCCAAGCATAGAAGTTTCACACTTTCTTGTAGTATGTTTGGATAGCATTGAGGTGAAAGGAAGGAGGAGCAAGAAATATTAAGTGTTAAAAGATATAGAACAATTTCGTTTCTCTCCTACTCCCTGCCATTACCTGTTATACTTATGCATCCAAACAAAAGTCAGAAATCCTCCGTTTCTTTTGGTTATCCCTGATCAAGATGAAGCTTGAGAAGTGTAACTTCCTCTCTTCCCCGTGTTATTAGTCTGCACCGTTCTGCCAATTATAGCATCAAATTTGCTTTAAGTTTTGAGATCATGATGAATGACTGTAATTTGGAGTAATAGTGAGAATTTCAGGTTTTTTCACGAAACAGCCAATTGCAACTAAAAGAACCTAACATTGATAGGCTCCTCATCCTTCTCTATTTTTGTTCTCCTCAAATGATTGTGGTTATTTGTGAAATTCCTTATGCATGCAATTCCTACTTAGCTTGCTTTGTGAAGGTTGATTCTTCTTGATTTTCTCATATATTAATTAAGGTCTCATATGAACATTGATGTGGTTGCAGATTCTTACGGTTATTGTCAGAATATGACTGGAGTTTTTCTGCATTAATCGTTGACATTAATGGTGATTTGACTCCTGAAGATGACAAAGAAATCAATATAAGCGTTGTAGCTAACTGGCCATGAATCGTTTTTATTCATTTCTATCTTCATTGCCCTTTCTTTTGAGAGTTGTTTGAAATAACTCTATCTGTGTTGCATAGCATAATTTCATGTCAAATCAAAGAGAGTACAAAGATAATATGCGGAATATAAGCCCAGCAATGTTTGTGGCCACTGTTTATGATAAAGCATCTAAAGCTTGGACCAGTGTCTCACCAACTGCAGCAGTGAGTAGCTCTCGATATTTTAATTGGTTTAATCGTATTTCTAAAAATTATCCTGTTATGTTGCTTGGAACTTGTCTATAATGTTATGCTTGTTTGAGTTATTGATAATTCACGAAAACATGTTTTAATGTATATAACTTCTGACAGTTGTTTATTTCAATCACTGTGCTTTATCTTTCCAAATATATATATTTCTCAAAAACCTTCTCACAACTGGAAAGAAAAGTACCTTTATCACAACTGGAAAGAAAAGTAGACATTTGTTCTCTTTCAATACGGTTGAGAATTGAATTCAAATATATTTGAAGTATTATAAGAGCCTCTTTGTTCTGGATGTGTTGGGAAAATGGGTTTACTTCATTGGCATTAACACAAGTGATATTGATTTATCAGGAACTTAGAAGATTGGCGACATATGCAGCCAGCAGTGCAAAGTTTTTTACCAGTGTCATTATGCAGAATCTGAACGATTCTTACATATGGGAAGTGAGTGGGATGACAATATTGTCCAACTTGCAACTTTTGTTCCTTTTGTTTTTCCTTGGTAATGATGCTGCAATTTTTTCATATGCAGTGCCTTTTCCGCACACCTTTGAACAACTACAATGCCGTTATTCTTCTCCACAGAGATAAATTGCCTTTTCCGCAGTGTCTTCTCTTCCCGTCTAAGATCAATCAAGGTTTTTATTCCCTTTGTGTATGCACCCGTGTGAGAATGTCACACCTTGTACACATACTCACTGAGACGTAACTCTGCACCAGCACAAATGCAACTATTTTTTACAATTTAGTTGGAAATCTGTACTTTTACATTTGATGCAGGGAGGCAAATTTTGCGTGGGAATCCTAGCAAGATTTTCCAGCCTTTCTTGTTACCTGGGGACCTCAAGGGAAGCTTGAGGAAATGAAGAATAAGCTGACGGTGAACTTAGATCCGCTTAGATATTTCATACATGACATTGAGGCAAGTAATGTTAATATGTCTGATTTTTAATTTTACATGCTATCATTAGTGTTGCCCAGGGATGAGCTTTATACTAAGAGATCTTTCTTTATCCCATCCGCAGAGAGAGTTTCCTGAAAAGTTCAAGGTGTGGTATGATTCTTTGGGTGGTGATGCTATTGGTCTTTCATTTGGAAATAAAAGTTCGAAGGTATATTTGGTTTCAATTGTGAATCTTTGAAGCATTTAGATTGTGTATAGCTAAGCATAAAAGTGACTTTTAAGTAACTTCTTTTGTCAAACACAGTTTGAGGTTTTTCAAAAGCTGCTGTTTCTATTTTTATTTTTTGATTGTCAGTACAAAATCTATCTTTCTTGACAGTAAGTTTACCTTATTTTAAGCTTGCCTAACATGCTCTAATTATAAGAGTCCTTCTTGAACCTTGATTGTGCTTGCAGAAGCGGGGAAGAAATAATAATTGCGAGGATAAAGATCTAGTTGATTCATTGAGAGCTGTTGGTGAGTTCGGGAAAGGGTTTGTGAGAAATATATATATGCTCAAGGCGCCAAAAGCAAATAGTTGAAGTATTTTGATCAAAGGAATAGTCGAGGGATTTTTGTTGCATGGAGTATAATTATTCATAATTTGTTTTATTATTTTTTATTTCGTTTTAAACAAGTTGTAGGGAGGTTGTACCACCTTATCGAGATTTGTGCAGGTAGAATAGCTGTAATGAGGTTTTGATGGTTAAATAGTGATGAAAACTTTTCGAATATACATTTTTGCAAAATTTGTCCTCTGCCTATATGATTATGCTCAACTTTTGGGTTTCATTGATAAAGAATAATCTGCGCCATGACTATCTACGGTCTGTCTTGGATTGTGACTAGGATTTACACCTTTAATTAATAGAGAGCTTCCAAGTTAACTGAGACTACTCATTTGACTTTGGAAAAGAAAACTGGGGGTCGTTATGGCATTCTAAAGCTTATATTCAAATAATTATAAACTTCATCTGAGAATATTATCTACTACTGAGTTTTAGGTCTAATTTGAAAATGGACTTTTGTTGAATTTAGATAGTGTTTGCATCAATCGAAAACGGCACGGTTAATGACTTTTGTAACAAACACTACAACCCACTAGTATGGTAAATAAATGGACCAATATATATCTTAATTCTTTTTCAAAGTGCAGACGCCACATTATTATATTTTGAGCACATGTAGATGTAGTCGTTACAAGTTTTTGATTTTTTTTTTTTTTTTGAATGTGGTGTCTGCATTTTGAAAAGATAATATTGGGTTCATCTTCAATGACTCGTCGACAAATTCTATCCGAGATGGGTTATGAATTTACAATCATGGTACGTTCCATTTCACACTAGAAAAACATATTTAATTTAATCTTCGTTACTTTTTATGTAACACTATTTTTTTTTCCTAAAGAGAATGTTGAGGTTTTTTAGGCTAAACATTATGTATAATTTGCTGGTGCAATCTATTACTCAGACGAAAATGCACTTCCTTTGGGTATCAAGAGTTCTAATTCTCACAAATATAGGGAATGGCACATAATTGATACTTTAAGGTGAATCTGGCTGAAGTTTATATCTATTGAGTGATGAAATTATTTGATATTATGGGCTATAGATGTCTTTTGCCCTTAATTATTAAATTTGAGAGATTATCGACTATAGGTATAATTTGTCCATTGTTTCAGAAATGCTGATTTCTTCCCTCAACTACATAGTCATTATTCGAAATTTGCCAAGGATCTAAGTGCTTTGAATCTTCACCTAGGAATAAACTCCACGAAGCAGAAAAAAGGATTTATGTGTAAGAATTAATGTCTAAGGTCCAATTAGTTGGGCTGAACTTAATTATTTATTGGGCCAAATTAATTAATTAGATTGATTAATCGGGCCCGTTTGTTAGAACTAGGGCTAGGGTTAGCCACACCTATAAATACAAAGGCACAACAGATTAAGAGATGATAAAGTTGATCTTCATTACTTGCTAGCACAAGTAAAAGACAATTCAATACAATTACTCTCAAAAGTTCCACTTTCATCTGTTTTTTATCATGGAAGTCCAAATTTGTTCTTGCTGTGTGGATTACCATTAGAGGCTGGACAATTGGACAGTTGTGGTCTTGAAGATCGTACCTCTAACTAATCAGATAATCAGATTCTACAATATTTATCAAGGTAAACTTATATCACGAATTTTATCTAAGTACAAGGATGAACCGACAAAAAAAGAATTGAAGATTTAATTTCTGCGGTGCATGTACACATCAATTCACATCATGTAGCCAACCTCAAAATAAGGCTTAGTTCGTTGTCCATGTCTGAAATTTGAACATCAATATCTTCAAGTAATAGTAACTTGTCTTTTCTCTAGGATTGTACTTGAAAGACCATTAAATTACATAAATCCTTACTTGTTATATTCCTTGAGTTGCTTTGGAAGTTGAAATACGATAGTTAGAATAGGATGGGAGTACTAAGAAATATTTTAAAATAAAAATTTATACTTAATGTTTAAGGTAATGATAAGTACAATTTTATACTTATCTGAACTCATAAAAAGGAACGATTATGAGTACTCTTATCTGTTTTCAGTATAATGGCGTATTGTTTTTTATCATTATAGAAAAATAACTAAAATCAAGTGTCGATCTAACAAAAGAGAGCAAACAGAAGAAAGTGGGACTTAATTACAAAGATAAAGAGACTTGAGAGACTTGGCATGCAAATACCAAAGAGAACACGCAGGATATCACAAGAATTAACCATGCGATCGTATAGTTAATAAATTATGCGATCGTAAGACACCAATTTCTGCTGCAGAACGTAATCAGTTAAAACTATGCGATCGCAAAGAAGAAAACCATGCGATTGCATAGGTAAGTCGGGCGGCAGCTTGATGACTTTTCCGGTACAAATAGAATTCTACCAAGTTCAAGATGAGCAACAAAACAAACACACACACCGGAAAGTTGGAGGAGAGGATATAAAAGCCGGATAATGATAAATCACGGAGGCTTAATTTTGGGCCAAAATAACGGGTTGTATTTCTACTTTTTCTTCCCGAACATGATTAATATAATTCTTGTATTATTTTACGAAATCATGTCTGGCAACATTATTTATTGCTAGGATGAACGATGAAACCTCATGTTTTTAATTAATTAAAAGTTTTTTCGTTTTAGTAATTAATTGTTTTTGGATTGATTATTCTTTATTCATTATTTCTAATATTTAAATGTCTGATCACCATTAGAATGTTTTGTGATCTTTATTGAAGTTGAGAGATTCAATATAGATTAAGCACGTGGTATTGAATAACATATGGTCTAATAATAGATAGAAATTACTATTATGCCTTATGAAATCTATTACGTATTCTTGTGATTTAAATACATATTTTTATGTTTGAAACTTAATTAGAGAAATGTTTGCATATTGATATAGAATTGATTAACCATTGAGAGAGGCTTTTGATTATTATAGGATCACCGATTTTCAATCTAGAGTAATTATAAGTTAAAGCGATTAAACGGATAATTGTTTAAGGAACGTGTAGGTGGATTCGCAAATCTTAGTGTTAGTAAAATTTGAATTCGTTCTCAATAATTTACTTT
This sequence comes from Forsythia suspensa, assembly GCA_023638005.1. Classification (NCBI taxonomy): domain Eukaryota; kingdom Viridiplantae; phylum Streptophyta; class Magnoliopsida; order Lamiales; family Oleaceae; genus Forsythia; species Forsythia suspensa. The sequence goes on from JALRMA010000348.1 coordinate 86,917, forward strand.
GATTATTTAATAATTTAGATTTAATTAAACATAATTAGAATAGTTTTAGAATTAAAACTAAAACGAATCTGTGTTCTTTACATTTTTAAAACTCGAACTATAAAGTAATAAGTTAATTAGTAGCTAGTACTCGTGGGTTCGATACTCTACACATGATTATATTACTTGTTAACAATCCGTACAATTGCGAAGATTAAAATTGACATCAGGTAACACCAAGATTATCAAATAGGGAGGTGTATTATACAGCTCAGTAGGATTTATCATTACAGCCACACTGTGTTCAACTGTTCTATGGTGTCACTAATTTGCCTTGTTTTGGGATTCGGTCTGCAGATATAGATGAGAAAAGTATCAGGAAGGAAAACCAGAGGATCTTGTCATGGCTCTAGCCGAGGCAAAGGTATTAATATACTTGATTATTATCAATCTAGATACAAATAAAGTATAAACTTCTATATCTTTCACATCGTGCATTTGGAGTCATTTTCTTCTTAAACAAATTTCTGCCCTTTTCCTTTTCATCTTTTCATGGTTTACAAGTTTAATTTATATGTTGTTTTGATGTTCAAGCATCACTTGTAAGTTGAATATGAGTGTGTATTAAATGTTATATCTGCATAGTTATTATATACGGCAGTCAACTTTTCATGCCTCAGGAATATTTACTTTTTATTAAAGCCATTAAAGCTTAGGTGCTCTATCCGATCTCTAAATAGGTTATGGGAGATGGTAAAAATGGATTAGTGCCCAATTGTGCATAATATCATAATTATCCCTGTGTAGTTCCATCAATTCTCATGAAGCTTTAATTTGACTGGTCTCAATATAAATATAAAATGTTGCCACCTTTTGTTTTGTTGATTTAAAAGGAAGATAAGAAAGATTCAAAGTGTAAAAAATAAACATGTTTGTGTTGAAATATCAATTAGTGATTTACATAAATCATTTAGAATTAATTAGTAATTCTATTTATGAAAATATCGTGGTATTATTCTTTTTGATATTTTTTCTTAATGTATGAGATTACTTTTCTTTATAGTTGATTGTGTAGTTATTACACAATCTTTCTTTTAGGACTATTGTAATCCTATAAATAAGGTCTTCTACCTTGTAATATTTCATTCAATTGAATCAATATAGAGAATTATTTCTTAACACATATTCTCTTTTATATTTCTTCATGGTATCAGAGCCATAACACGGTTCTTAGACACCCAAACCCAGAAAATCATTCAACCAAAATCCAGTTATTCAAATCTAGAAAAATACCACTTGTGTTCTTTTGCACCAAACACCTCGACCCAGTTTAGAAGAATATTATTCCATGATTCGTTGTGAGAACTTACGATCCATTGCCTTCAATGAGAAGACTACCAAAATTGAAGCTTATGCAATGCTTTCTCGACGTCAACTCAGTCAAACATCACAAGATCATCCCAAATCCACCAAATCAAAGAATTCCATCGTCGATAAAATCTCATTGAAATATACTCACTGCAATCAAACAGGTCATACCAAAAATCGTTGCTTTGAGTTAGTTGGATATCCAGACTGGTGGGACCCAACTCGTCATCGAAATGCTAGTGGACCATCTACGACATTACTTGCTCAAACAAAAGAAGATGTTGGTCCATCTACTTCATCAGCACTGGAAACCACTATTGGAGAAGGTAAAGTTTTTAATATTTCTGCACCTGTTTTGAATAATGCATGGATAATTGATTCTGGTGCCACTGATCATATGACATTTGATGTGAATCAAGTCTTTAATCTGAAACCCTCATCTCGAAACTATGTCTCTACTGCAAATGGTAATACTACCCCAGTTCTTGGGGAAGGGTCATCCTATCTTACTAAAACGTTACATCTTGATTCTGTATTACTGGTACCGTCCTTGAACTATAATCTTATCTCTGTTTCTCAAATCACCAATACCTTGTCTTGTGTGGTTATTTTTGGTCCCGACTCTTGTGTGATTAAGGATATTCATACTCAGCAAACGATTGGTTATGGTATTAAGAAAGGGATGCTGTACTACTTGGATCTAGGGTCAACAACTTCCATCAAACTACAACATGCTCTAGCCGTCAACAGTACCAAGAAAATAACTGATATTTGGCTTTGGCATCGGCGTTTAGGGCATGCCTCATTTGGATATTTAAAACGTTTGTTTCCTACTTTGTTTACTGATTTGGATATTTCTAGTTTCAAATGTGATGTTTGTGAACTTGCTAAAAGCCATCGTACTTCATTTCCTTTAATTTTAAATAAAAGTCCAAATCCATTTATGGTTATTCACTCTGATGTTTGGGGTCTTTCCAAAATTCCTACATTGGGAGGCTCTCATTGGTTTGTTACCTTTATCGATGATTGTACTCGAATGACTTGGTTATGTCTTATGAAATCCAAATCAGAAGTTACAGTATTATTTAAAAAATTCTACAATACTGTAAGAACACAATACAATGCCCAGATACAAGTACCCCGAAGTGATAACGAGAGAGAATATAGCAGTAATGAGCTTCAACAATTCTTGGAGTCTCATGGGTCTATTCATCAAACCAGTTGCCCAGATACACCACAACAGAACGGTGTTACTGAAAGAAAAAACAGACACTTATTGGAGGTTGTTCGCGCTTCCCTCCTTGAAGCACACATGCCCCCTCAAACTACTGGGGTGAAGCTCTCCTCTCAGCTGCCTACCTCATCAATCGAGTTCCTTCGAGGTCACTCAACTTCAAAACGCCATTTCAAACACTCACTAATGCTATTGTAGCTCCCACAGTCTCCAACCTGCCTCATCATGTCTTTGGTTGTATTGCATATGTTCATCTTCCCAAAGATCAACGGAGTAAGTTAATGCCTCGCGGTTTGAAATGTGTTTTTGTTGGATATGCACTGCATCAAAAAGGGTATTGATGTTTTCACCCCCCTACTCGGTGCATGTTTATCACTATGGATGTTGTTTTTCATGAAGATGCAATGTATTACTCTGAGTCTGAATTTCAGGAGGAGTATCTTGAGGAAATTCAAACTATTGAATACAACCTTGTGACAGATCTGGAGGAGGTAAAACTTGATATGGCAGAAATATCTAATGACAGTGTAAGAGAATCGGAAACAAGTGGTCAAAACTTGGACTCACCGGATGAATTGGATTCTAGTGGTCAATGCTTGAGAGAGAGAGAGGATGAACATCCAGAAAACCATGAAACTTCAGAGGTCGAGTTGTAGTCTCTCCTCTCCTGAGTAATATACCAAACCAATCGTTAGCTGAGGATATTTCTGAGTCGTCTAAAAGACAGTTACCACAACGTCTCACAAGAGGTATTCCAAAACCAACTTATAAACCTAAATTGTCTAGTAAAGTAAGATATCCCATGAACCATTATGTATCTACACATCAATTGTCAAAAACAAATCAGTCATTTGTAAATCAATTATCTATTGTATCTATTCCTAACAGTGTGCAAGAAGCCTTAACCGATCCAAGGTGGAAATCTGCAATTAATGAAGAGATGGCTTCCTTACAAAAGAACCAAACATGGGAGCTTGTGGATCTTCCTAAGGAAAAGAAAACAGTTGGATGTCGATGGATCTTTTCTATAAAGCACAAAGCTGATGGTATAATTGAACGCTTCAAAGCAAGATTGGTGGCAAAGGGGTATACTCAGACTTATGGAATTGACTACACTGAAACCTTTGCACCCGTAGTAAAAATGAACACAGTCCGGGTCTTGTTATCCTTGGCTGCAAATTTTGGATGGCCTCTACAACAGTTTGATGTGAAGAACGCGTTTTTACATGGAGAACTATCTGAAGAAGTCTACATGGATCTTCCCCCAGGATGCACGGTGACAGAAAAGCAAAGCCAGAAGGTGTGTAGACTGAAGAAATCATTGTATGGTCTGAAGCAGTCTCCCAGGGCCTGGTTTGGAAGATTCACAAAGTCTATGGTAGCCTTTGGTTATCATCAATGCAATTCAGATCACACTTTGTTCTTGAAGAAACAAAACGGTAAAATTAATGCACTTATTGTTTATGTTGATGACATGGTGGTAACAGAAATGATCCAGCTTGAAAGGAAGGCTCTACAGAATATTTGTCCAAAGAATTTGAAATGAAAGACTTAGGCCCCTTGAAGTACTTCCTAGGAATAGAAGTATCTCGATCTCAAAAAGGTATTTTCTTGTCCCAAAGAAAATATGCTTTAGATCTTTAAAGGAAACGGGATGTCTCGCATGTCAACCAAAGAATACACCGATCGAGGAAGGATTGAAATTACGAATGGAAGTCGATCAAGTTCCAGTTGACAAAGAGAGATACCGAGACTTGTCGGCAGATCGATGTACTTAGCCCACATTAATACCGGATCTTGCATATGCTTTGAGCATCGTCGGTCAATTTATGCATAATCCAGCGAACAAAGATATGAATGCATCATACGAATTTTGAGATACTTGAAATCAGCCCTGTGGAAATGAATTCTATTTTCTAGAAAACAGATGAACAAACCATCGATGTATACACCGATGTCGACCATTTGGAGATAAAATGACATGCGATCTACTTCAGGGTATTTTACCTTTGTAGGTGGAAATCTTGTCTCTTGGAGGAGCAAGAAACAAAGTGTAGTCGCCCGTTCGAGTGGTGAAGCGGAGCTACGAGGAATGGCTCTTGGCGTTTATGAAGGCTTGTGGCTGAAATTACTTCTTCAGAATTTAGGTTATTCATCAAATACACCTATTCGGCTGTACTGTGATAACAAGTCTACTCGTGATATGGCCCATAATCCGGTTCATCATGATCGAACAAAACATGTTGAGATTGATCGTTTTTTCATCAAAGAAAAATTGGAGGAGAAAAGTCCAGAGCTACTAGAAATCCGATCAGAAGAACAACTGGCAGATATTCTCACCAAAGCAGTTTCAATTCGTATACTTTCAAAATTTGTGGACAAGTTGGGCATGATAGACATCTATGCACCAACTTGAGAGGGAGTGTTGAAATATCAATTAGTGATTTACATAAATCATTTAGAATCAATTAGTAATTCTATTTATGAAAATATCGTGGTATTATTCTTTTTGATATTTTTTCTTAATGTATAAGATTACTTTTCTTTATAGTTGATTGTGTAGTTATGACACAATCTTTCCTTTTAGGACTATTGTAACCCTATAAATAAAGTCTTCTACCTTGTAATATTTCATTCAATTGAATCAATATAGAGAATTATTTCTTAACACATATTCTCTTTTATATTTCTTCAGTTTGAATATAAAATTTTTAGTTCAAGTGAACACCAGCTTCTCTCTCCAAAGAAGACAGTAAATGCTGGGAAGAATCTAATTGTGATTTATGTCCACGTCAATGGCAACCACCTCGAGACATTACAATTTACAAACAATAAAATGTGCCGATAAAAATGCTTAATTTGTGGCCTCTCTAATAAATCAACCGATTACCCTTGTCTGTTAAATGCAGTGTCTTTGCATTCTCTTGTTCTTGTTAAAGTTGCAAGTCTTCAATACTTAATACCAGTATTCACTCTGCAGTTTCCGTATCTCGTGTAAATTGCTTACACCAACAGAACTACATATGACAGTCAATGGATGAATATAATATTTCTTAATGTAACGGAATGGGGTTTTCTACAGGCTAACTATACTAGGATCTTAGTCTTAGATACAATCTAATTGGCTCAAATTGCACCTTGTAAAAGTTTGAAAACTATTTTTTTGGCCTGTATGTGAGTGATGGTTTTGATATTTTCATTGTTAGGCTGAAGCAATTATGTCAAGGCTGGCGATTACTGGCCATTTAAAGGAATTGATGCTCCCCAAGCTGCTAATTACTGCAGATACAGTATGATTATGTATTCTTTTTGTCCTTGTCATTTTTTATTGTTCAATTTTGTAATTTATTTTTTTTGTTTGAAAAAGTTATTGGTGGACCATTAGAGCATAGTGAAACGGATTACAAGTCATGTTGCTTGACTTGCGTCTCATAGTGCTGGACTTGCGTCAATGTACACAAGGTTCCACCAATATTGTTACTATGTGGCGTAACTATTTCCAAATTCTTTTGAATTGCTCCATTCCAATCTTCAATTTAATTATATCTAGAGTTCAAAACTGTCATTAGCTTTGTGCAGGATCATTTTAATTTTCTTGATCTCAATATTTGAATTTCACTGCATTCTCCTAATGACAATGTAAAAAATGTATTATTAGCTGTTATGAACTATGACCTCCATGCTTTTCTTTTTGAGAAAAAGAAGAGAATGAAATTAGTGGACACCAACTTATTTTTCCATTTAAGGGAAGTATTGCATTTCACTTTGCCATTAAAAAGATCTGGTTTCAATGAAAAGTTTAACACTTGTCTAACATCATGTAAGATAATTTTAATTTTCTCGATCTCAACAATTATGCTCATTATTCGGAATGCATGGAAGTAGGCGTCTATCATCTTTTTGGGAAGCTTTTGTGAGAAAGATGTCACTTGAAAAATGAACATAATTTAAACATCAACTTCAAAGTTCAGTAGTTTTATTTCTCTTTGCGCTAAATCTTCTTTGGGCAACATCTAAATGAACTTGCTTCTCTACGGTTTCATGAAATTAAATTTTATAACATGTTCTTCTATTCCCTGCAAACATCTCAATATTTTAGCTGGAGTCATGCATTCTACATCATGTCCTTTTTTAAGGTCGAGTAATACGAAAATGAGATGTGGCCAATCATACTGTTGGCGCTTCTTCATTTTGATGATTTTTCTCTTGGTTGGGACTAGGAATATATTATTTGAAGTTTAATCTTACCTCCATCTCATTAATATCGAGGTGGTGGTGTATGAAGGGATTATCAGAGAAAAACCATCAAGTAGGGAAAAAGCCCACCAATTTATCAAAGGTTTATTCCATTGACTTTCTCATCAGCATTTTCTACTGTATGAAATAGTTAACCGTGGTATTATATTTTCATTTTGCAGATTATTCTGGTGGCAGTGCTAGAGTTGTGGGATCTGTAGTTGTAACCAACCTGGTAACTGGTAGTAGAAAAGGAGGATGGGAAAGTGCAAAGGTACTTCATGTCTTCTATTCGAACTAGTTGGTTTTCCAAGTATAATAAAAATCAAAGGGCTATTGGCCAACATATTATGGTATGTGCATCTTCTTGTATTACATGAACAAAAAGTAAGTCAAACTTACATTTAAGCAACTTATTTCATCAAACATGATTTTCAAAGTCACTTTTTCTACAAACAAAACTTACTTAAGCACAGTCAAACATATTCTAAATTCATTACTGAGTGGACTTCTTAGATATTGACTGTACGAGCTTTAGGGTACAAAGTTTTGTGCCATTGTATTTTGACTATAATAAACTGGTTTAGTTATGCTGTTTCTTATGATTTCCGAGCTTCCTTTTATTGTGAAGTTGTCTGTGAAAGGATTTATGTGAACGAGGAAGACAAGGCTCCGAAGCCAAAGGTGAGCTGTGGACGCAGAGAAGGAGAATGATAGATATGGAGAAGCTTAACAATATTATTGATACACTTACACTTAAATACAAGAAGTGACCTAACAACTTTCTAACTCTATACAAGGTAAATATGGAAAATATATATTGCTTGGAGAGCAATCCTAGGATATACATGGACTAGAATAATTATAGAATATACATACAAGAATAAGTAGATTAAATAAGGAAAAGATATATGGATTGATTTGGACGTCCCTTAATTATCTCATTATGCCCCCCTCAAGATGGAGGGTGGTAACATTCCAATCTTGGTGCGCAACAAGGCATGTCGAGGTCCAGGGAGTGGCTTTGTAAGGGCATCAGCAAGCTGGTCGGAGGAGGGAATGTGGGTGACGCGCAGCTTCCGAGCTTGCACTAATTGGCGCACATAGTGATAGTCAATGGCGAGATGCTTCATCTTGGAATGGAAGACGGGGTTGGCGGTGAGATAGGTGGCTCCAAGGTTGTCACAATAGATGACAGGGATGGAAGTGGAGGACACGCCAATTTCGCAAAGGAGGGAGATGAGCCATTGAAGTTCAGCAGCAGTGGAAGCGACCGAGCGATATTTAGCTTCAGTGGAAGAACGAGCTACGGTGGCCTGTTTCTTGGAGCTCCAGCTGATAGGCGTGTTGCCAAGATAAACAATAAAGGCTCTAGTAGAGGACCTATCTGCGAGATTTCCTGCCCAATCTGCATCTGAAAAGGCATGAAGAGAAAAGACAACAGATTTGTGTATTTTTAATCCAAAGTCAATGGTTCCACATAAATAACGCAACACACGTTTCAGACAAATCCAGTGTGACGTGTTCGGTGAGTGCATGTGTTGAGACAACTTATTGATACTGTAAGATAAATCTGGCCTGGTAAGAGAGAGATACTGCAAGCCTCCAATAATCGATCGATACTCCTTTGCATTGTCCAGCTCGTGACCATCAGAGAATGTGGACTGAAAATTTAAGGCTAGGAGGGTGGATGTGGGATTTGCATCGTGCATATTCGCACGTGTAAGAAGGTCACGAATATATTTTTGCTGGGTGAGAAACAGGCTAGTGGGAGTGTGTGTGACTTCTATACCAAGAAAGTATGTAAGAGTGCCCAGGCTTTGAGGGAAAATTGAGATGCAAGGCGATGAACGAGGTTGTTTAAGGCTGTGGACGAGTTTCTAGTGATGATAATGTCATCAACATATATGAGGACGAGGATGAGTGTGGAAGGCATGCGAACAATAAAGAGAGATGTATCTGTTTGGGAGAAGTAGAAACCAAGAGTGCAGAGGAAGTTTTTGAGAGATTCATACTACACCCGAGGCTCTTGTTTTAATCCGTAGAGTGAGCGGTTCAATTTACAAATGTAATCTGGTCGTGTTGTATCTTTGAACCCTGGCGGTTGATGCATGTATACGGTCTCGGTAAGTTTGCCATGCAAAAACGCATTATTTACGTCGAGTTGACGCAATTGCCACCCGAATTGTACTGCAAGTGTGAGCACGAGACGAACCGTGGTTGATTTAACAACAGGGCTATAGGTTTCATGAAAATCAATGTCATACCGCTGTTGGAAGCCACGGGCTACAAGTCGGGCTTTGTAGCGATCAATGGACCCATCCGGTTTGTGTTTGACCCTGAATACCCATTTACAACTTATTACATTATGCTCAAGAGCAGGAGGGACGAGTGTCCAGGTCATGTTGTTGACGAGAGCGTCATATTCATGGTGCATTGCCTGAAGCCAGAGTGGATCAGCCATGGCTTGTTTGACAGTGGTTGGTTTCCGAGGGGTAGAGGTGACGGCAAAATGGGCCTGTTTGGCTTGAGACCTGGTTACCATTGTGTGTGATTTTGGAGGCTGAAGAATAGTTGGTGCTTTGGGGAGTGGTGAGGCATGCGAGGGGCTAGAGTCGGTGGTGGAGTCAAAGAGTTGGCGAGGTAGAGGTGTGAGGGGGGAGATAGGTTGGGTGTTTTGTAAAAGTTCTGTGATGGATTTGGTTTTGCGAGGTGGAGAGGGAGGGGAGCTGGTGGCCGTAGTAGGAGATGGAGAAGGTGATGGCGGTTGTGTTGGAGCTGGTGATAGTGACGAGTCCAGTGGGCTGGACGACAGAGATGGTGATGACGGTAACGGACCTGTGAAGACCAGCGTTGGTGGGGAAGCTGGTTGCTGCGGCGAGGAGAAAAGTGGAGCTGATGATTGTGAAACCATCGTTGATGCTTCTGAATTTTGTAGTGGAACATGTTGTGCAAAGGGAAATATATGTTCGACAAAGACAACGTGACGTGAAGTGAAGATTTTATTTTGTTCTTTATCGAAGCATAGATATGCACTTTGTGAACTTGAGTGACCAAAGAAAATGCATGGTTTAGAGCGAGGCTCAAGTTTATTGTTATTGTATGGCCTTAACCACGGGTAGCATAAGCAACCGAACACCCGTAATTTCGCAAAATTTGGTGGTTTTGAAAATAATTTTTCAAAGGCCGTTGAATAGTTTAAATTTACCTTGGGCATTCGATTGATTAGATACACCGCAGTGTGAAATGCATAGGGCCAGTATTGATGAGGGGCAAATGTAGTGTGAAGCAAGCTTAAACCTGTTTCAACAATGTGTCTGTGTCGTCTCTCAGCAAAACTGTTGTGCTCGGGTGTGTGTGGTGGTGAAGTTAAATGACTAATGCCATGGGAAGAAAGAAAGTGTGCCAATGTCATGAACTCACCACCATTGTCACTATATAGCCGGTAATTTTGTATGCAAAATTTTTCTACTAATGATTTGAATTTTATAAAAGTATCTTTTACATCGATTTTCGTTTGAGTGTATACTGACACACATACCGAAAGTGAAGTGACCAACAAACACCACATAATATTTAAAGCCCTCATGAGATAAAAACAGGGAGGTCCACACATCAGAGTAAATCAAATCCAAGGGTTTATTACTAGTTAAAGACGAGGAATCAAATGGCAATTTATGACTCTTAACACACTGACATGAGTCACAATTAAATAAACTAGACCTAGGTGAAACAGAAATGGAGTTCGAACGAATAAAATAGTTTAAAACTGTAACTGACGGATGTCCTAGACGACGATGCAAAGTATCAAATGACAAGAGCTGTGCAGGGTATGCGTGTTTAGGATCAGGCGAAAGAGATGGGGGCCACACGTACACTCTATCTTTAATTCCTCCTTGCAAAACCGGCTTCCCCGTGTGCAGATCCTTCACAGAAAAATTGGATGGTGAGAATTCAACAGACATATTGTTTTGAGAGCAAAATTTGGAGACGGATATAAGATTTCTGCTCATTCTGGGTACACACAAAACGTTATCAAGTCGAAAGTTGGAATTTTGTGATTTTAGAAATTTAGTGCCTGTGTGTGTAATGGTTAAACCCGTACCGTCACCGATGTGAATATCATCTGGTCCAAGATAGTCAGAATGGAGGGAGAAATTGTTGAGATTTGTTGTGATGTGGTGAGAGGCACCGGAGTCCAATAGCCAATCGGATGAGCTAGGGGAAGCTTGTGTTGCAACATAGGATGATGGCAAAAAAGGTCGGAATTGTTGTTGTTGCCGTGGAGGATATGCACCAGGTGAGTTGTTCTGAATAGGTGTACTTCGCCATTTTTGACAATACTTTGCCGAGTGACCCACTTCTTGACATAACTGACATTTACCCTTATAATTGCTAGGCCTGTAGTTTTGAGAGAACTGAGCAGAGGCGAATTGTGAATTGTTTTGGGGCGGCTGGTTGGTATTAAACTGAGATCGAAAGTTGCTGTTTCGTGGTTGTTATTGTTGTTTAATGGCTTGTTGGTAGTGTAGTTGGCAGTTACCGGAGAGGAGAGTTGGTGAGGTGTTTGGTTAGCCTTAATCTGGAACTCGGTTGCTTCAAGCTTCTCTTGAAGTTCATCTATTGTGAGAGGTGTCTCTCTCGCATTAATGGCAGCAGCTATGTCCTTATAATCTTTGTCCAGACCATTCAAAACGTGCACGGTTACCTCATCAGGATCTGGCTCCTTGTCTAGAATAGACAGTGTGTCAACAATTTGTCGAACTTCACGCATGTAGTCAGCTATTGAAGAATTGCCTTTGTGTAGTCGTGACATTTTTCCTTTGAGCCCCATAATCCTGGCTCGAGATCTTTTGGCAAAGGTTCCCTGGATTTTTAACCACGCCTCGTGTGAGGATTTTGCTGAGTTGATAGTAGAGACATATGTCGGCAAAACTGAGCTTAACATTGCATTTAGGATCAATTGATCTTGTCGAATCCAATAAGAGAAATCAGGGTTTGGTGTGTTAACATTATCCACTTTGATGGTGGCCGGTGGACATACCGTGGTCCTGTCAATGTAACCAAAGAGATCATAGCCAATCAAACAGCTATGAATCTGAGCATACCATGTAGAGTAGTTTTCAGGATCAAGCTTAACTGGAAACTGCAATTGTGAATTAATCACAATTGGGAGTTGATTGACGTGTGAAGCCATGATAGACGATTGGCTTGAGACGAGGGTTGAAGAGGTATTTGAGGCAGCAGATGAAGAGGAGGAATCCATGGATCAAGCGGTCAGGCTATTTGGCTCTGATACCATGAAAGGATTTATGTGAACGAGGAAGACGAGGCTCCGAAGCCAAAGGTGAGCTGTGGACGCAGAGAAGGAGAATGATAGATATGGAGAAGCTTAACAATATTATTGATACACTTACACTTAAATACAAGAAGTGACCTAACAACTTTCTAACTCTATACAAGGTAAATATGGAAAATATATATTGCTTGGAGAGCAATCCTCGGATATACATGGACTAGAATAATTATAGAATATACATACAAGAATAAGTAGATTAAATAAGGAAAAGATATATGGATTGATTTGGACGTCCCTTAATTATCTCATTAGTCTGGAAGATTAAACATAAAGTCATTTCAACTCATTTTGTATAGATGAGTAGATTATGTAAGGGAAACAAAGAGATTAGTCTCCAAAATCGTACATGGACTGCATGTATTACTTGAACCCTGTATTGAGTACACCTTGACAACATGTGCAACATTGTTATAACTGGCAACCGACTCGGTGAGCATCTTTGCCGATTGATTTAAAATCGGGAAAAGTTGCATCCGAAGCTCTGCAATGTTATTACGAGCACAAATTGTTCGTAAAGAAGAATAAAACAAAAATAGAAGAAAATAGTAAAATATTAGGCGGTTCGAGAAAACCTAAACCTCCCGAAATGATATTTTGGTAATTCAAGGAACCAACAACCTCCCAAATAAAAACAATAGGTTTGCAGAAATTATTTCTTCCCCTATTATTCATGGACTGTTTGAGGATTTAACAATGAAAATATTCTAGCCATTATCTTCTAAAATCAAGGAGCACTTTTGCTCCATATACCCACAAATGCAATAATTTAACTAATTCAAAAATAAAGAAAACATAAAATTATAATCCAAAAATAAAAAATAAAATACTAATATAGAAATGTATCATTTTGTCCCCCTTAAAGGACACCCTTGTCCTCAAGGGTGAATTTTATGAACAGTTTTGCACTTCTTTTTTTCCTTTTCCAGTTTGTGATCAGATGTGAAATGACATTGCACCTTTGTTGCATCTCATTTCTAGTCTCATTTATTTCCATCATTGCATTATTCTCCAAGTTACTTGATATTTCAACTCTGAGGAACTTCATTTCTCTATTAGTTCCTCATACCTGTTTGACCAACAAGTCGCGGCAATCACCAACACTTCTCTCAACAATGAACTATATGGATTATTTTTTCCTAGGATCGTTCATCACTTTATGTGACCAAAACTCGACATGAATCTTAATCTTGACCATGAACATTGGAAGTTCTTTGGAAAAGTCAACACTATTGAGCTTGGTAGCTTAGCATCTGACACAGATTATATCCATTTTCTTTGGTACCACCATCCGAATGAACAATTGCACTCTCACTAGGCCTATTGATGGAGTAGACAACAAATGCAAACCAATAGTGTTCTGCTTCTTCCTGTGTACAAGTTCCATTGGTAGAATCTTTAGCCAACAAGATATGTTTGCTTTCATTGGACGGATTCGTTGCTTGGGTCAAAAAGTAGTCATTTGGTGATAATTCATCATGTTTGATATTGTCAGCGATTTTATGTCTTAAATAATTCCGCAAGTGCACGGATCGCTCAAGTAATAAAGTGGATTGTGAGTCCAAGTATCGTTCCCACGAAGATTTAGATAATTGAGTTCAATTACAATGACCTTAACCGAATCTATTGAACTTTTGATGTTTGGTATTTAAGGCTAATTAGAATTTGAACTAAAAACAATAAACTAATTGTAAATCAAATAACTAAAAATTAGATTAATAAAGATTACTTTAAAATTGAGAAAGAAGAGTACTAGGATCCCGAATCCACTTATAATTGTTAATCCCTCTATCTTAATTCTTGGTTTTGACAAAATACATCAGTTATGAAGATCAATATCCCTAGATTGTTTAACAGTTTCTCTCGAATAAAATTAAACCTATTCATATGCATGACTCGACTATATCTCTATGACGAATGCGAATACAAATGAAAGCATTAAATTTTCATGGATACTTAAAGATCACCTAAAGCATAGCGGTATATTTCTATCCCCTATCGGACTTTAAGATAATTAAAATAGCGTCTAGCATGCTTTCGACCTTTCGATAGTAAAACACACCACAACGATCATACAATTATTGCGCATATAATTATAGATTCATATAAATCAAAATTAATTATTCAAAACTATAATGATATAAATTGTCAAAAACCAAGTCTTAAGATGGAAGAATTTAGATTACAAGCTTCATCGTAATCCTAGCACAAAAGAAACTAGCCTAACATACTAATAATAAGAGAAGAAAGAGGAGAAGAAAACATGGAGTTCATCACCCGGATATGAAGAAACTTGAATAAGAATAACTCTTGATCTTGATCTTCGTTCAATTCTTTAAAGGTTAGTTCTTAATCTTCGTTTCTTGTGTCCGTCTTGCGTTTTTCTCTCCAAAATCCTCCTCCCATTTTTTTTTTATATGAGTTAATAACTCATATTTATATTACCCTAATGGTATCCTAGAATATCTCAAAAAATCATTAAAATCGCGTCCCAAAAGGTTCCCTGATTGAAGTTGAACTCAAAAAGGAAAGAAAAATCCACGTATGTCAAAATTACACTGGGCGATCGCCCAGTGCAAACCCGGGCGATCGTCCAAGCCAGTTGAAATGCTCTCTGCTGATGAAATTACGTGCCGGGCGATCGCCCCTATTTAAGCCTGGGCGATCGCCCAGCTTACGCTGTTTCATCTGCAGCGGCTATTTTTCAAATATTCATAACTTCTTGTAGGAAACTCTAAATTGAGATCTGTAAAAAGTGTTGAACTCGTAATTCAATTATCTTTACAATGGTATATCATTTGCCTTTTGGATATTTCTATATCAAAAGTTGTACTTGAATTTCCCCACATGCTGCTTAGGTAGTTTCTCAATTCAGTTCTTTAGCTTTCTGGTGTTTGATCCATTGATTCAACTTTTCATTGTCACTCCAAAACACCTTAAACATATTGATTTTATCTTCTTCCTCATGCTCCAATGTTTGGCTCTTGATATTCACTTCAAAAACTCTATTTACTTGTCGATTTCACCAAGTTGTTGCTCTTTCCGTCCATTCTTCTCCAATTGCTATTAAACAGGTCCAAAACTGAAATATGAAGATTAAAACACAAAATTAAGTAATAATTCAATAAAATAACGGAATAAAAGCTTAGTTTAAAGGTCCTAATAAGTGCACAAAATGCACTTATCAGATATCATGGCGACTTTGTGATGAATTCAACTTCTCATCCCATAGTCTTGATATTTCATCCATCTTGCGCGAAAATTCATTGACATATTTCTTTTGTTCGAGAATCATGGACTCCACCATTTTTGTACGTGATAGAGCCGTTGCTCCATTGTTAGGATTTGCTTGTTGCTCTATTTTCTAGATCTGATACCAATTGTAATGGACACATTGTTCCTAACAAAGAATAAAACAAAATAGAAGAAAATAGTGAAAATATTAGGTTATTTCGAGGAAACATAAACCTCTCAAAATGATATTGGTAATTCGAGAAACCAATAACCTCCTGAAATGATATTGGTAATTCGAGGAACCAATAACCTTGCAAATACAAACAATAAATTTGAAGAAATAATTTGAGGATTTAAATAAATGAATATTCTAGCCATTGTCTTCTAAAATCAAGGTTGCTCCATATTATCCACTACTCACGCAACTCATCCCCTCTATCTTAACTAATTCAAAAATAAAGAAAACATATAATTTATGATCTGAAAATAAAAAATAAAACTCAAATATAGAAACGTATTGTGTACATCATGTGAAATAAAATCTATATCCATTTATGAGATTTCAGCTATTTATTTTTCATTTTGAACAAATAAATTGAAACGGTCCCACTTCCGGCACATGGGTTATCTGTGCATGAGTGGAAGAATCTACAAAATGCATGTCGTAAGATTAAGAAAGCAAGAATTTAGGTGGTTGGGACATGTCTTGCCTACACAAAGAATTTCCTCAAGATTTGTTTAGACAAAACTTCACATGGCCTTATGGTTTCATAAGATTTCATTGCATTGGATATCCTCGTAGATGTAGTGATGGATTGTAGTGAATATATAGAATTCATGTCCCCTGACCTCTAATTTTTTTTTGCAAACAAACTTGTATTACTAATTAACTTGAGGTGAACCATGTGAATCTTTTTTCAATGTTTTGGTGATCCACCGCTAAAAGTCCAACAAAATTAAGAATATGTTTGGTAAAGATTTTTGTAGATTATAAGCAGTGGGTCCTATGGAATATGTAGATAAAAATTATATTTGACCAGCTTATAAGTACTTATAAGCACTGACAAACATACTCTAAATCTTTTACAATTACATCAAATGATATTTTCGGTGTACTTCTCCATCGTCAGATGAATCTGATCTATCCGACTGCACCTTTAATTTTAAATTGTGCTTCCACTGCAGGTTTATTTCCTCGACATACCAGATGAAGTCATTGATAGCATGGTAAACTTCCTATAGACCGAATTCTGAAGTTTTTGTTTTACATGAAGGCCTAATTTAATTGTATGAGATTTTCATAGATTGAAGAGGTAAGAATACTCAATGTTGCTGGGGGTTTGATGCTTGAACATCTACTGACTTTGGCCTTGGTAGACACAGTGGTTAGTCTCTGTGTGTATCTGCACTCAAGTGCGGGAATGTTCCAATATTTTCTTCCATGCACACCGTTATAACAGAGATTGAAATGCTTTTCAGATAGGAACTAGTGATTGTGTAATGGGACTTTCAAAAACTCTCACAGAGAAGGTTGTTCAAGAAGCCTGTAGATTCTTGGTTTTCTTACCATGAAGGCTAAAGATCAAAATTCTGGACCCTTAAACTGCCATTTTGGAATTCCTAGCTGTATGATTTGGTTAATGATTATTCATGATGCCATATGCAAGTATATGTAAAAGACAGGTGGGAGTATTTATTCTACATTTATGACATGTTTAGAGAGGATAACATAGGGCGTGGGGACGGAGCCATCAAAGGACAAAGGGGTCAAATGACCTTGCAAAGATCCAAGTTCAAAGTTCAAATCCAAAAATATAAATTAACTTCAAATAACCAAAGTTCAAATCCCAATCCAAAATATTTTAATTCAAGTTTCAGTTCAAATTGGCCTAAGACTCATTTCTCTCTCCTCTCTATAACATTTATTTTTCTTCGAACTACATTCTCTCTCCACATTATTCCCCTATCAATTAAATCAAGATCCAAAATTGTATAATCAAAATCTCTATGTTAAGAAAAAAACATTGCACAATTCTATCAATATGTAGTAACAAAACACTGCAAACAATTAAAGTTTCAAAAACAAGACAACATATTGTTTAAACAATGGACATTAATAAAACATAGTAACATTGTAACTTAAAAATTATTTCAAATTTCAGTAACTATATGCACTAATGATAGTAACAATGATTGTTCAAACACCATCTCGCATCATAATTAATCGAAATAGTAAACTGTAGTAACAACTATCATCATCATTGCCCCTTCAATAACATTGATATTAACAATGAAAAATAACAAGGTAAGTACTCATTATGATATAATTATATTTGATTTGTAATATGATACACAGACACAAATCATGGGACATAAGTTGTTAGAACCACAAGTTTTTTTATAGTGCAAGTAGTTTATATATACATAAACTTCAAATATTTGATGCAATATTGTAAAGTACATTGGCAGTAACAAACGCATATTTTTTCTATTGCTAATATGTAGGAAGAAAAAAATAATTAACTAATTAAACAAAAAATTCTTTAAATATTAGACATCTTGCTAAAATATTTTGTATGGAGACTATCGTTCTCAGATTATTCAAAGAATTGATTTGAAAAGCACAAAAAAAAAAAATGGTTTGCCCGTATGGAAAGATAGACACTTACTTCTTTAGATCCATCAAGAAGTTCATTTCTTGCTAGATTTTGAACAGAAAAAAATTATTTTCTTGAGTAGAATGATTCACGAGACAATGATTTATTTTCTCTTAACAGATAAGAAATTGATGATGGAGGAGATGGAGTTATGAGATAATGGAGGAGAGAGAGTTAGAAATGAAGCAATGTGAAATATAGTGTAATTTTAATTTGGAGCTTAATTGTAAGATTTTTTAATGATATTTTAAATTCATAATTAATAGATTTATATATAAATAAATGAAACCAATCATTTATAACTATCTAATATATAGTAAAATTGATATAATATATATACCTTCTTGCAATTGAAAGAAAGATTTGGAGATGTTTAAGGTGTTGTTCTATACTATTAGAATAGATAAGAACGTCGTCAATATAAACAATTGAAAAGTTTTGATATGGATTAAAAATGTCGTTCATAATTTTTTGAAATTCAGAAGCGGCATTTTTGAGGCCGAAAGGCATGACATTCCATTCATATTGACCAAACGGGACATTGAAGGCAGTTTTATATCTATCTTTTTCACTTATTTGAATTTGCCAGAATCCTGACTTGAGGTCAAATTTTGAGAAAATAACAGCGTCGACTAATCTATTGAGGAGATCTTTCTTTTGAGGCATAGGATACCTTATCCATTGAAGAACTTGATTGAGGGGTTTGTAATTAATGACAAGCCTAGGGACCCTACGCTCGATTTCACCATGATTATTGACGTGAAAGCGGCGCAACTCGGTGGTGATTTACTAGGCCTAATTAAACCCTTTTGAATAAAATCTTGAATTTCTTTCGTACAGTGTCAAGAAGTTCTTTGTTCATTTGGATAGGTCTAGCTTTTGTTGGGATCATTTTTCGTCAAAATTGGGGATGTAAGGAAGGGTAACGATATGTTTCTTCCTTTCCCAAAAAGTATTAGGAATAGAAGAACATACTTGAGACCTAATAGCTTTATCAATTTTCTCAATTTGATCTTTGATATTCTTGGATTCTAATTGTTCGAGAAATTCTTGTGAATCGGATGTCTTCTTTAAGATATTTGATATGTTGTTTCTTGAGATTAATAATGTTAACGATGTTAGATATGGAATGTTCTTTGATGAGATTAATGTCTCTATTTGAGAGAGGATTGATGAATTCAAAGAATATTTCTTGATCGAGATAATTGGATTTTAATCCTTTTCAAAGATGAGGAGAAAGGATATAATTGAACAAGGAAAGGTGTTCCGAGGATGACCTCTTGATCTAAATTTTTGACTAGATAGAAACTATTTTTGAGGCAAACGTTACCATTGCAAACATGGGCGTAAAGCTTGTAGTTGATATTGAGACTTTTGCCCCGGCACCATAAAGATTTTCGAGTGGTTTTTGAAATATTTGGTAGGGACAAGACCTTCTCTAATGCAATTTTGATCACTCGAGAATCAAGGAGAACTTTTGAATGAAGCTTGAATTTTTATTAATAATAATAGTAGCATTGGTATACCATTTTGTAAACAATTTGTTGATGATATTCATAGATTGATCATCACAAGATGGGCTTTGAATCTTAATGGGAGATATGACTTTGAAAGCTTCATTCTCGGAGGAAGATTCCGAACTTGAAGGAGAGTTTGAGGAAGAAGATTGGATTTTTTCTTTTCCTTTTTTTGTCTCTTTTGATTTGAGTATTGTGACATCGAACTTGAGTTGAGAGAGTTCTTGTTCAAGATTAGAGATTTGACTTTTCATTTGATTTACTTCAAATCGAAGATCCTGACTAGAAGAAGCTTTGCTAGAATTTTTGAATTTATTCATAATATCATTGAGATTATAAGTTCTAGGATGAGGTTTAGGTTCCTCAGGATTGATAAGATTTTGAAACTTTTGTTTAAGATCAAAATCTTCAATTTGACTAATAATTTCTTGTATTAATTCTTTCTCGGAGGTGAGGACATTGATGGTGTTTGAATCGCAAGAACAATTTTCTTTGCAATTGCAGATTTCCTTTGATTCGGAAGATTGAAAGGATGACGAGTCATCATAATAATCAGAGTCTTCTTGAATATTATAGATAACATCATCGGAATCCGAAGAACTGGAAGAATTGATGAGATGAAGTAATTGATTTTTGAGTTCAACGTCAATTTATAAATTGTTGATTTTTTTTTCTTTAAGGGACATTTATTTGCATAATGTCCTTTCTTTTGACATTTCCGATGGGTAGCGTCTTTGGGATCATGAGGCTTTTTGGAGTTTTTCCTTTATTTTTGGAGTCGTCGCGTTTTCTTTTGTATTTGTTATACTTGTAAAATCTATTAGGATTTTTGTTTTCTTGTAATACTCTGGGAGGGATTTTTATGGAACTTCTTATTTTTAAAATGTTTTTTACATTTTTTGAAAGACTTTGAAGGAGAAGGATGGATGCGTTTCGTATCCATATTGTTCACAAAAGGAACCAAGTTCCTTGCGACCTTCAACCCCTCTCGATTTGAGCTTGGCTCGAGTTTGAGGTCATTGCAGGAGGAAAGGCCCTCTTTATTGATAAAACCAATGAGTTGGCCATATGTAAGGGAGTCATATGGCGTAGTAGTGTACTCATCTTTGATTGCTTCACGAACTTTCTCTCGCAAAGAGTTTTGGAAGACCGGCAATAAATCTTTCTTTCCAGAGAGCAGAATTGCAGTCATCACGAAGCATGACCTTTTGAAGGAAGATATCTTTGTACCATCTAAAGTCTTGAAGTTTTGGACAAGAAAGGTTCATCAGAATATCAGAGGCTCTCTCCATGAAAATGGAAGGTTCTCCGATGAAGTGTTTGAGGATGGTGAAGAGCAAAGTGTTCACGACATCTTGTTTGGTTGGGTCAAGAGGATTATCTCCTTCGATTTTGGTGATTGAAGAATATTGCAATACGATCGGCAAAGAGAGATAGTTAAACCACCAATTCTTTAATTGACCAACGAAGCCATTAGCGATGTTGGTAGCCACATCTTTGTCGAGGTTCCTCTTCCACCATAGGCGGCGGTTTTGCCATGGTCATTTCTCCAACAAGATGAAGGATTTGATGTTCAGTTAATCCATCAATATCCCAAGCAATAACCTCATTGCCAGAAAAGGTTGTCCTAGGTTGCCTAGGTTCCTCATGAAGCATATCTGGAAAGGTTGGGCGAGGGTAGTAATGCGGAATATTTTGATTAACATTTGTGAGTTTATTGATTTGTAAATCTTCAAACTGCTCTTGAATTTCTTGAATAGAATCAATGACATTGATTTTGCTTGACGACTTTTTATTTTGAAGATGCTTGACAATTTCTTTAAGAATATCAGAGGAGACAGAATTGGAACCGAATTGAACTTTGTTTTCAATAGGTTTGAGGAGAGTTTTTGTAGTAGGGTTAGGTTCAGACTTTGGAGTCTGGACTTTCTCCTTTCCTTTATCACTTTTGGAAGGGTTTCCATTTTGATAGGTTGATCAATTTGATTAAGTTGGGTGGCAACAGTAATGGAGAGAAGAATATTTGTATAATTATTACGTTGTTGAAGATTTTAATATCTTTGATGGTTGGGTTTTCATGATCATTTTATCGGAAATTTGTTTGAGAGGAGAGGCAACCACTTTGACATCTCCTTTTGGGACGACAATTTCCTCCAAAGGGGATGAACAGTTGAAAAGTATTCCCAGAGGAATCTTCCAAGCTTTAGATTTGTCATGGGCAGGATTGACGATAGGCTTGGATTTTTTGGGTTTTTCACCAAAGGTTTTGAAGTAACTCCATTCATAGAAACTAATATCCTCTGGATAAGAATAAAATTCTTCCCAGTATTTATTAATTTCCTTTTTTGAAAAAGATTTTCAGAGTTCTCTTCTAAAGGCTGTAACCTGGGGTGATTTGTCATTTTTGAATTCTCTTTTTCTGTCAATTGTGGAAGAAATGACATTTAATTGATTCCTATCGGATCTCATATCCGAGAAGGTAGGGATTGAGAACCACGATGGGTCGAATCTTCTTCTTCCTCGAGAATAATGAGTTTTGGGAGTGTTAGGTGTGAAATCAACACCTTTGAATCTATCATTTGGTTGTTTATCGACTTGTCTCGAATGTTTGAAAGGGTTCGGATCGAGAAGAGCGAGAATGAGGAGCGGTGTGGAAGATGAAGGGCAAATTGAATTTGCACACTTCCGTCAGTAGCTCATTGATTTCTTTGAGTTTTGTTCTAGGGACTTCCCTAATTGGAGCACTGTTCATTTTCAAAGGTCCAAAGGGATTTCTTGTTACTTCATTCCAAGCAAGTCTTCTTGGAATAGCAACATTTGAATGTAAAGGATTGACTTGATAAGAAGAGTTTCATTTTGGGTAAAGACCTTAGAGCTTTAGGACTCATGTTTGTACTCATGACTTTGTAGTAAATACGATAGATGATACTGAGATAGCTTTGGATCTAGCATCTATATCGAGATTTTTGTTTGAAGATCAAGACATAAACATTTCATTATTGATTAAATCGAGAGAGGTCTAAAGTAAAATTGGGAAAGCAATTGCAATATGCGGGACCACTTTCGAGATTTGAATCGATTATTGATAATAAGGATTTCTCAAATTTTCCCCATCTCTTATCTCTAAGAGTCAAACAAATAGGGATGTCTAAACCAAGCCTAAAGAGGGGTTTGTGGCAATTTGAACTAATCCAACAAGCAAATATTTGTACTTTTTCCTGTGACGAAGAATAGCATCTCTTGAAAATAGTCTAATTGTATTGGAGTTTGGTTGAATGTAGTAGATTGTTCGCAAGTTTTAATAGCATAATCAGATTTAAAATCAAACGTGCCAATTTGATAGATTGTTCTCTCATCGACAGTAAGAATAGACCAATTATGTAACCTTTGTTCAATTTCTGCAATTTGGGTTTCTCTAACATTAAGAGACTCAAGATTTGTTTGATTATTTTCTAATTCATTGTTATTATCATCGTTATTGAAACTACTGAGAGGATCTCTACTCGAACTACTCATGCTTCGAGACCTATTGAACCAAGACCTAGACCAAGACATTGCAAAGAAAGTTTTGATACCTGACTTCAAAGAGAAGGGACAACCAGGTTGGCTTGACCTATTATTCAATCTCAACGGGACCACCAAATCAGGACACACTCCCTTGGCTGACCAACGCTCCAGAGACTCCAGAATAGGACAAGGCCTTACCAACTAAGAGGACCGACTGCTTGAAGAAGGGATCTCACTTTGCTTACTTTGGCTTGAACTTGGCTCTGATACCAGTTTGGACGCGGAACGGACATGAGTAAATTTGAGTGGGGGATCACACATTTCTGAGATATATTGTTCTTTGTTTGGGAAAAATTGGTCGGGGAAATAGGAGAGAAATTGTTTGCAACGGAGATATTCAATACGATTGTTCATGATCTTTGCTTTCAAGTTTCTTTGTTCTTTTGAAGGAAAATTTTCAATTCTTTCTTGAGAATGAGTAAGCAGAGATAAAGAAATAATTGTTCTAATAATTGTAAATCATTCCTTTGGAAAATGAATTCGTGAAAGAATTCAACCGAACAACAAAAAGATTTGAAACATCCATGTTTGATTAATTTAATTGAAAACATACAATCTGAGACATATTTGAAACAAAGCAAAAACTTACAAGATAGTAAATGCTCGAGAGAAATTGAAAATGAAAAACACACACGAAAAAAACACACTCTGCCTCTTCCAAAGAGAAATACATCTTTAAATAGACTAATTGCGTCTTGGATGCTTGGAGGAACCCTTTTCTTGATGGATGAGTCACCTTTTTGCCGGCCATGTTTGAATAACTGTTCAACTTTTGACATTTTGAAGAAAGAATCGCTTTCAACGTACCACTTTTGAAAAAGTTGTCAAGCAACGCCTTTGTTGTTGATTGATTGAAGAATTTTGTCGGTTTTGAATTGAAATTTCACCAAATCCATGCTTTTTCCCTACTAATTGTAGAGTAATGATAAAGGGATTGATTACATTTCAAAGAAATCGACATTGACACCGAGGATCATCCTCATTGAGGTCAAATTGGGTCGGGTTCTTCATCGGATCCGAGGGCAGAACCCCTGCTTGATTCAGCCTCCGCCATAGATGCCGCTTTATGAGCAAGGACAAAGCCAAAGACCTCGTGGTCGAGAACATTGAGCCATTTGAGCCAAGATTTTTGATTTTTCAGAGATAAAATCACTTTGAGAAGAATTTGGGACTTGCTTGGTTTTTGATTGTTGATTAATCCATGATTGAACTGCTTTAGAACAGGCGTTTGAAACATTGAATTTTTCCACCATTTAACTTTACAATGGCGACGGATAGATTTGAAAGTGAAAGGTTCATTTGAATCAGGGAGAACTTGACAATCCCAACAGAAGATCCAGGCGATTTTGAAAATTTGGCAATATTGGAAAAGAAGACCTTCGTTTTGGATAACATTGATTGGGTTTGATTTGAAGAGATTGAAGCCTTCAGAAATCCGGCTAGGAAAGATTTCTTCAGAAGCACCAAATAAATGCCACCATGATTGGAACCAAACCGGGAATCTTTTTAGGCGGCTTTTGATCAAATAAAATAAACCAAGAATGGCTTAGAGGACGAAAATAGAAAACATTGTGAGAGCTTTGATATAGTCGAGATATGAAAATTGAGATTTCGGCCATTTTGAGGGAGAAAACTTTTGGTTCCCAAGGTTCTTGTCCCCAATCGAAAGAGAAAGAACTCGAGAATCTTGATTTTTGAAAAATTGATCCAATGATCGTTTGGTTTGTTTGGGGTGTGAGAGATAATTGCAGATTTAGTGACTTTGAGAATGGTTTCATACCACATTCTTGATTGATGAATTATTTGGGGAATGAAGTAGAACTTATTGAGAACATGGTATTTTGATCAATGAAATTGAACGGGTCATCATCTTTAAGAAAAGGAGGAAGATTCTTGAAAGGCACTCATCGAGGGAGGGTATTTAGCCCACTCATTCTCGAGATCAAAGATATGAATTGTTGAAGGTTTGGAAAAATATTGATTTTTACGGTTGTTAATTCGGGAAGTTTGCCCGATCCGGGGAGGAATCGGGTTTAAGGGCATCTTTGTAGGTGGTCGTTGTTTTGATTTGAGAAGGAAGGGTACCAAGGACGGTAAAAGGTCTCAAGTTCGGTGGAATGTTTGGATTTTGAGAAGATAAAATTCTTGAAGAAGAACTGGAACTTTCAAGGAGGTAATCCTCCGGAGTTCTTCCCTTTGGGGGGAGAGGTTTCTTGGACATTTCTCTCTTGTAAAAATTCTCTGGTAAGATAATCAGGAAGAGAGTTATTCTCACCTTTTATAAACTCAATTGAGAAATCAAAACAAGATAAGATTGCCTGCCATCTGGCAAAGATTTGATTTGAAACAAGATTTTTAACGTCCTTTTGTAAGACATCTTTTGACGCTTTACAATCTGTTCTGACAAGAAAAGTTTTATTGATAAGATCGTCTTGAAACTTTGAAATATACAAAACAATAGATAAGCATTCTATTTGAAAGTAGAGTAATTTTTTTGCGGGCCAAGCCAAATGCCCGAATGAAAACGAACAAGTTGTTCTTTTTCTTGATCAATCGTTTGTTTGAGTATTCCTCCATAGCCAATTTCAGAAGCATCTGTTTCAACAATAAGGAAGGCTTTTGGGTTAACAATATTGAGGCATGGAAGGTTTTGACCTTTTCTTTGACCGTTTGTTATCGCACGGTATGCTTATCGACCACCACTGGGGAACTTTCCTAAGCCTTTGATAAAGAGGTTCACAAATTTGCCTAATGTTTGGGATAAAATCGAAATATAATTGACACATCCTAGGAATCTTTGAAGACTTGTTTTTCTAAGATTTGATCGAGAAAATTTGGATGCAAATTCGAGACTTCGTTTGTGGGGTAATTGTTCCTCTAAAGATGTCGTGACCAAGAAACTTAATCCTAGTTTGGCAAAGGACAATTTTCTTTTTCAAAGCAGACTAATCCGTTAGCGATCGGTCCACTTAGTTGGGAAGGCCTTGTCCTATTCGGAGTCTCTGGGCGTTGGTCGGCTAAGGGGTGTGTCACGATTTGGTGGTCCCGTTGAGATTGAATAGTAGGTCAAGCTAACCTGGTTGTCCCTTCTCTTTGAAATCGGTATCAAAACTTTCCTTGCAATGTCTTGGTCTAGGTCTTGGTTCAATAGGTCTCGAAGCATGAGTAGTTCGAGTAGAGCTCCTCTCGGTAGTTTCAATAACGATGATAATAACAATGAATTAGAAAATAATCAAACAAATCTTAAGTCTCTTAATGTTAGAGAAACCCAAATTGCAGAAATTGAACAAAGGTTACACAATTGGTCTATTCCTACTGTCGATGAGAGAACAATCTATCAAATTGGCACGTTTGATTTTAAATCTGATTATGCTATTAAAACTTGCGAACAATCTATTTCTGTTCAACCAAACACCAATACAATTAGACTATTTTCAAGAGATGCTATTCTTCGTCACAGGCAAAAGTACAAATATTTGCATGTTGGATTAGTTCAAATTGCCGTCAAACCCCTCTTTAGGCTTGGTTTAGACATCCCTATTTGTTTGACTCTTAGAGATAAGAGATGGGGAAAATTTAAGAAATCCTTATTATCAATAATCGATTCAAATCTCGAAAGTGGTCCTGCATATTGCAATTGCTTTCCCAATTTTACTTTAGACCTCTCTGACGAATCAATAATGAAATGTTTATGTCTTGATCTTCAAACAAAAAATCTCGATATGGATGCTAGATCCAAAGCTATCTGTATCATCTATCGTATTTACTACAAAGTCATGAGTACAAACATGAGTCCAAAAGCTCTAAGGTCTTCACCCAAAAATGAAACTCTTCTTATCGAAGTCAATCCTTTACATTCAAATGTTGCTATTCCAAGAAGACTTGCTTGGAATGAAGTAACAAGAAATCCCCTTTGGACCTTTGAAAATGAACAGGCTCCAATTAGGGAAGTCCCTAGAACAAAACTCAAAGAAATCAATGAGCTACCTGACGGAAGTGTGCAAATTCAATTTGTCCCTTCATCTTCCACAGCTCGCTCCTCATTCTGTTCTTCTCGATCTGAACCCTTTCAAACATTCAGACAAGCTGATAAACAACCAAATGAGAGATTCAAAGGTGTTGATTTCACACCTAACATTCCCAAAACTCATTATTCGAGGAAGAAGAAGATTCGACCCATCGTGGTTACGAATCCCCTACCTTCTCGGATATGAGATCGATAGGAATCAATTAAATGTCATTTCTTCCACAATTGATGAGAAAAAGAGAATTCAAAATGACAAATCACCCGAGTTCTGACCTTTAGAAGAGAACTACGAAAATCTTTTCAAAAAAAGAAATTAATAAATTTGGGAAGAATTTTATTCTTATCCAGAGGATATTAGTTTCTATGAATGGAGTTACTTCAAAACCTTTGGTGAAAAACCCAAAAAATCCAAGCCTATCGTCAATACTGCCCATGACAAATCTAAAGCTTGGAAGACTCCCTCTGGGAATACTTTTCAATCTGTTCATCCCCCTTTGGAGGAAATTGTCGTCCCAAAAGGAGATGTCAAAGTGGTTGCCTCTCCTCTCAAACAAATTTCCGATAAAAATGATCATGAAAACCCAACCATCAAAGACATTAAAATCTTCAACAAATGAATAATTATACAAATATTCTTCTCCATTCATTGCCACCCGACAATCAAATTGATCAACCTATCAAAATGGAAACCCTTCCAAAAGTGATAAAGGAAAGGAAAGTCCGGACTCCAAAGTCCGAACTTAACCCTACTACAAAACTCTCCTCAAACCTATTGAAAACAAAGTTCAATTCGGTTCCAATTCTATCTCATCTGATATTCTTAAAGAAATTGTCAAGCATCTTCAAAATAAAAAGTCGTCAAGCAAAATCAATGTCATTGATTCTATTCAAGAAATTCAAGAGCAGTTTGAAGATTTACAAATCAATAAACTCACAAATGTTAATCAAAATATTCCGCATTACTACCCTCGCCCAACCTTTCCAGATATGCTTCATGAGGAACCTAGGCAACCTAGGACAACCTTTTTCAGCAATGAGGTTATTGCTTGAGATATTGATGTATTAACTGAACATCAAATCCTTCATCTTGTTGGAGAAATGACCATGGCAGCTGCTGCCTATGGTGGAAGAGGAACCTCTTACAAAGATGCGGCTACCAACATCGCTAATGGCTTCGTTGGTCAATTAAAGAATTGGTGGTTTAACTATCTCTCTCTTGCCGATCGTACCAATATTCTTCAATCTGTCAAAATCGAAGGAGATAATCCTCTTGACCCAACCAAACAAGATGTCGTGAACACTTTGCTCTTCCCCATCATCAAACACTTCATCGGAGAACCTTCCATTTTCATGGAGAGAGCCTCTGATATTCTGATGAACCTTTCTTGTCCAAAACTTCAAGACTTTAGATGGTACAAAGATATCTTCCTTCAAAAGGTCATGCTTCGCGATGACTACAATTCTGTTTTCTGGAAAGAAAGATTTATTGCCGGTCTTCCAAAACTCTTTGTAGAGAAAGTTCGTGAAGCAATCAAAGATGAGTACACTACTCTGCCATATGACTCCCTTACATATGGCCAACTCATTGGTTTTATCAATAAAGAGGGCCTTTCCCTCTACAATGACCTCAAACTCAGAGCTAAGCTCAAATCTGAGAGGGTTGAAGGTCGCAAGGAACTTGGTTCCTTTTGTGAACAATATGGATACGAACGCATCCATCCTCCTCCTTCAAAGTCTTTCAAAAAACAGAAAAAACATTTTAAAAATAAGAAGTTCCATAAAAATCCATCCCCTGAGTATTACAAGAAAAACAAAAATCCTAATAGATTTTACAAGTATAACAAATACAAAAGAAAACGCGACGACTCCAAAAATAAAGGAAAAACTCCAAAAATCCTCATGATCCCAAAGACGCTACTGTGGAAATGTCAAAAGAAAGGACATTATGCAAATAAATGTCCTCTTAAAAAAAAAAAATCAACAATTTACAAATTGACGTTGAACTCAAAAATCAATTACTTCATCTCATCAATTCTTCCAGTTCTTCGGATTCCGATGATGTTATCTATAATATTCAAGAAGACTCTGATTATTATGATGACTCGTCATCCTTTCAATCTTCCGAATCAAAGGAAATCTGCAATTGCAAAGAAAATTGTTCTTGCGATTCAAACACCATCAATGTCCTCACCTCCGAGAAAGAATTAATACAAGAAATTATTAATCAAATTGAAGATTTTGATCTTAAACAAAAGTTTCAAAATCTTATCAATCCTGAGGAACCTAAACCTCCTCCTAGAACTTATAATCTCAATGATATTATGAATAAATTCAAAAACTCTAGCAAAGCTTCTTCGAGTCAGGATCTTCGATTTGAAGTAAATCAAATGAAAAATCAAATCTCTCGATCTTGAACAAGAACTCTCTCAACTCAAGTTCGATGTCACAATACTCAAATCAAAAGAGACAAAAAAAAAGGAAAAGAAAAAATCCAATCTTCTTCCTCAAACTCTCCTTCAAGTTCGGAATCTTCCTCCGAGAATGAAGCTTTCAAAGTCATATCTCCCATTAAGATTCAAAGCCCATCTTGTGACGATCAATCTATGAATATCATCAGTCAAATTCGTTTACAAAAATAGTATACCAATGCTACTATTATTATTAATAAAAAATTCAAGCTTCATTCAAAAGTTCTCCTTGATTCTGGAGCTGATCAAAATTGCATTAGAGAAGGTCTTGTCCCTACCAAATATTTCGAAAAAACCACTGAAAATCTTTATGGTGCCAGTGGCAAAAGTCTCAATATCAACTACAAGCTTTCCAAAGCCCATGTTTGCAATGGTAACGTTTGCCTCAAAAATAGTTTCTATCTAGTCAAAAATTTAGATCAAGAGGTCATCCTCGGAACACCTTTCCTTGTTCAATTATATCCTTCTCTACATCATTTGAAAAGGATTAAAATCTAAATATCTCGATCAAGAAATATTCTTTGAATTCATCAATCTCTCTCAAATAGAGACATTAATCTCATCAAAGAACATTCCATATCTAACATCGTTAACAATATTAATCTCAAGAAACAACATATCAAATATCTTAAAGAAGACATCCGATTCACAAGAATTTACGAACAATTAGAATCCAAGAATATCAAAGATCAAATTGAGAAAATTGATAAAGCTATTAGGTCTCAAGTATGTTCTTCTATTCCTAATGCTTTTGGGAAAGGAAGAAACATATCGTTACCCTTCCTTACATCCCCAATTTTGACGAAAAATAGATCCCAACAAAAGCTAGACCTATCCAAATGAACAAAGAGCTTCTTGACACTGTACCAAAGAAATTCAAGATCTTATTCAAAAGGGTTTAATTAGGCCTAGTAAATCACCACGGAGTTGCGCCGCTTTCTCGTTAATAATCATGGTGAAATCGGCGTAGGGTCCCTAGGCTTGTCATTAATTACAAACCCTCAATCAAGTTCTTCAATGGATAAGGTATCCTATGCCTCAAAAGAAAGATCTCCTCAATAGATTAGTCGACCGTTATTTTCTCAAAATTTGACCTCAAGTCGGGATTCGGCAAATTCAAATAAGTGAAAAGATAGATATAAAAGCGCCTTCAATGTCCCGTTTGGTCAATATGAATGGAATGTCATGCCTTTCGCCTCAAAATGCCCCTTACGAATTTAAAAAATTATGAACGACATTTTTAATCCATATCAAAACTTTTCAATTGTTTATATTGACGACGTTCTTATCTATTCTAATAGTATAGAACAACACCTTAAACATCTCCAAATCTTTCTTTCAATTGCAAGAAGGAACGGATTAGTTGCATTTTGAGAAAAGAAAATTGACCTTTGCCAAACTAGGATTAAGTTTCTTGGTCACGACATCTTTAGAGGAACAATTACCCCTGTCAAACGAAGTCTCGAATTTGCATCCAAATTTCCTGATCAAATCTTAGAAAAAACAAGTCTTCAAAGATTCCTAGGATGTGTCAATTATATTTCTGATTTTATCCCAAACATTAGGCAAATTTGTGAACCTCTTTATCAAAGGCTTAGGAAAGTTCCCCAGGTGGTGCGATAAGCATACCCGATGCGATCAACTGAAAGGTCAAAGAAAAGGTCAAAACCCTTCCATGCCTCAATATTGTTAACCCAAAAGCCTTCCTTATTGTTGAAACAGATGCTTACGAAATTGGCTATGGAGGAATACTCAAACAAACGATTGATCAAGAAAAAGAACAACTTGTTCGTTTTCATTCGGGCATTGGCAGCATAAAAAAATTATTCTACTTTCAAATGAATGCTTATCTATTGTTTTGTGTATTTCAAAGTTTCAAGACGATCTTATCAATAAAACTTTTCTTGTCGAACAGATCGTAAAGCGTCAAAAGATGTCTTACAAAAGGACGTTAAAATCTTGTTTCAAAGCAAATCTTTGCGGATGGCGAGCAATCTTATCTTGTTTTGATTTCTCAATTGAGTTTATAAAAGGTGAGAATAACTCTCTTCCCGATTATCTTACCGGAGAATTTTTACAAGAGAGAAATGTCCAAGAAACCTCTCCCCAAAGGGAAGAACTCGGGAGGATTACCTCCTTGAAAGTTCAGTTCTTCTTCAAGAATTTTATCTTCTCAAAAATCCAAACATTCCACGGAACTTCAAACCCTTTACCGTCCTTGGTACCCTTCCTTCTCAAATCAAAACAACGACCCACTACAAAGATGCCCTTAAACCCGATTCCTCCCACGGATCCCAAGCAAACTTCCCGAAATTAAAAACAGAAAAATCAATATTTTCCAAACCTTCAACAATTCATGTCTTTGATCTCGAGAATGAGTGGGCTAAATACCCTCCTCGATGAGTGCCTTTCAAGAATCTTCCCTCCTTTTCTTAAAGATGATGACCCGTTCAATTTCATTGATCAAAATACCATGTTCTCAATGAGTTCTACTTCATTCCCAGTCAATTCATCAATCAAGAATGTGGTATGAAACCATTCTCAAAGTCACTAAATCGCAATTATCTCTCACACCCCAAACAAACCAAACGATCATTGAATCGATTTTTCAAAAATCAAGATTCTCAGAGTTCTTTCTCTTTCTGATTGGGGACAAGAACCCTGGGAACCAAAAATTATCTCCCTAAAAAATGGCCAGAAATCTCAATTTTCATATCTCAACTATATCAAAACCCGGCACAATGTTTTCTATTTTCGTCCTCTAAGCCATTCTTGGTTTATTTTATTTGATCAAAAGCGCCCTAAAAGATTCGGTTTGGTTCCAATCATGGTGGCATTTCTTTGGTGCTTGAAGAAATCTTTCCTAGCCGGATTTCGAAGGCTTCAATCTCTTCAAATCAAACCCAATCAATGTTATCCAAAACGAAGGTCTTCTTTTCCAATATTGCCAAATTTTCAAAATCGCTTTGGATCTTACATTTGGGATTTTCAAGTTCTCCACGATTCAAATGAACCTTTCACTTTCAAATCTATACGTCGCCATTGTAAAGTTAAATGGTGGGAAAAATTCAATGATTCAAGCTACTGTTCTAAAGCAGTTCAATCATAGATTAATCAACAATCAAAAACCAAGCAAGTCCCAAATTCTTCTCAAAGTGATTTTATCTCTGAAAAATCAAAAATCTTGGCTCAAATGGCTCAATGTTCTGACCCTGAGGTCTTTGCTGTCCTTGCTCATAAAGCGGCATCTATGGCGAAGGCTGAATCAAGTAGGGGTTCTGCCCGTGGATCCGATGAAGAACCCGACCCAGAATTTGACCTCAATGAGGATGGCTGCCTCGGTGTCAATGTCGATTTCTTTGAAATGTAATCAATCCCTTTATCATTACTCTACAATTACGTAGGGAAAAGCGTGGATTTGGTGAAATTTCAATTCAAAACCGACAAAATTCTTCAATCAATCAACAACGGTGGCGTTGCTTGACAACTTTTTCAAAAGTGAGTACAATTGAAAGCGATTCTCTCTTCAAAATGTCAAAAGTTGAACAGATTATTCAAACATGGCGACACAAAGGTGACTTATCCATCAAGAAAAGAAGATTCCTCAAAGCATCCAAGACGCAATTAGTCTATTTAAAGATGTATTTCTCTTTGGAAGAGGCAGTGTTTTTTTTACGTGTGTTTTTTCATTTTCAATTTCTCTCTCGAGCATTTACTATCTTGTAAGTTTTTGCTTTGTTTCAAATATGTCTCGTATTGTATGTTTTCAATTAAATTAATCAAACATGGATGTTTCAAATCTTTTTGTTGTTCGGTTGAATTCTTTCATTAATTCATTTTCCAAAGGAATGATTTACAATTATTAGAACAATTATTTCTTTATCTGTTTTACTCCTTCTCAAGAAAGAATTGAAAATTTTCCTTGAAAAAGAACAAAGAAGCTTGAAAGCAAAGATCATGAACAATCGTATTGAATATCTCTCGATGCAACGGTTTCTCTCCTATTTCCCGACCAATTTTTCCCAAACAAAGAACAATATATCTCGAAATGTGATCCCCCACTCAAATTTACTCATGTCCGTTCATGTATATATATATATATATATATAATCCGATAAAATTCAAAATCTTTTAAAAAAAGGTGGACTACCTAATTATCTCTTCTTCTTTTTTACCTCTCCACTAAAAAATATTTTGATCGCTTTTTATCAAAATCGGGTCCACAATCCGTTAGCCTATCTGAAGTCATGCACAATCGAAATTAGTCCACAATCGGGCACCAATCTGAAATCAAATCAAAATCATTTTAACCTCTCTTCTTCATCAAAATCAAAATCAACCCACAATCCGTTAACCTAGACGGCGACGACAACGACAAAGTTAGACGAAGATTTGACAATTGCGGAGTGTCCGATCGACTGCGAAGGATTTTTATTCAGAATCATTTTCATACTACAATCCGTCGAAATCAGCCCCAAAATCCATTAACCCATCTTGCCAACTCCATTTATTTTCTTCCTCCACCAGCAAGTGCGAAAAACAATAAGTAATTTTTGTATTTCTTTTTTTTTTGTAGAATTTGTGAGTTGTGTTACTTTTTTATGCAAATTTTGGTTAAGTTGATTGTCAATGTTTTTGCTTGGTCCCTTGTGAATGGATTTTGATTTGAAAGTTTGTTTTGGGATACACGAGAAAGCGGTGAATTATGATGTGAGAGCGGGGGTGTGGTAATTATGGAGTTAGGGTGAGTAGTAGGGATGGCAATGAAGTGGTCCGGGCGGTCGGCCTCGCCCGCCCGCCCCGCCCCCCCTGGCCGAAAATTTTGGCCCGCCCGCCATACCTTGTCATGACCATGAGGCTGGCGGAGAAGGGCGAGGCGAGGCTGAGTCATTGTTGGACCCGCCAACCGCCCGTGAACAATATTTTTTTTGTTAAACTGAAAATAATTAAAATATATATACAATTTTTAAATATTTGTACCAAACAAAAAAAAAAAATTATAAGATTTGGGTTGTGGTGTAGTGGTTAAGGTTAGTAGTTTATAAGTTTTAACCCGAGTTTGATTCTTCTTTAGTCCATTTTAGTGAAAATCATAATTTCTACTATATTTTATGATTTTCAAAAAAAAAAAAAAATTTTATGGGAAGGTCGCGGGGCGCATGAAGTGAGGTTGCCCGAACCCATGCCACTTGACCGCACTGGCAGATTTTTTCTGCTTAAACCCGCCTTATTGCTTCAGGCGGGCGGGGAGGGCAGGCGGGTTTGGTCGGTGATTTTTTTTTGCCATCCTAGTGAGTAGCGGTCATTTTCTCGATGTCCGATGCGGCCTTGTTCTTCGAGGATGCGAATAGAATTGTATATGAATTAATTTGATCCCTATGTTGGTGGTGGGTGGAGCTTGGGTTGGGGTGGCGGCAAGTGGGTCTTTGGAAGTTGTGGTGGGGTGATTCAACTGTCATAGCTTTCAAGAAGCTTGAGTGCATAAGCCAAGTTGAGAAGTAATTTCGGTTGAAGTAAGCACTATTGGGACGATTCAAACATATTAATCTTATGCGGCTTCACAGATTTTGTTCTAAAGGTGATAGGAAGTTATTAGTTTATGAATACATGGAAAATGGCTCCTTGGATTCACATCTTTTCAATGTCAAGGAGTCTAAGGTTTTGGACTGAAAACAAGGTACCAAATTATGTTGGGAATAGGGTTAAGCTATCTCCACGAGGAGTGCCAGGATCGCATTACACTTTGTGATATAAAGCCGAAAACATTCTTTTAGATGCTGAATTACATCTCAAAGTCGCGATTTTGGTTTGGCAAAGGCGGTGGGCCTTGATTTCAATCGAGTTCGACAACCTTAAGAAGAACAAGAGGTTATCTTGCCCCAGAATGGATATTCGGAGTTGCAATAACCAAAGTCGATGTTTACATCTACGGCGTGATGCTTTTTGAATTCATAGCCGGTAGGCGGAACTCTGAGCAATCCAAATACAAGATGGTTAAATTATTCCCTTCTTTTGCTGCAAGTGTGACAATAAAGGGTGGCGACATCCTTGGCCTATTAGACCCTGCATTGGATGGAAACGCTGATGTAGAAGAGATATCAAAAATATGTAAAGTTGCTTGTTGGTGCATACAGGACGAGGAAAATATTAGGCCATCAATGGGTCATGTTATTCAGATTCTCGAAGGCGTCATGGATGTGAACATGCCTCAAATCCCGAGATCTATCAAATTGTTCGTCGAAAGCAAGGAACACGCACTGTTTCTCCTCATGCCAAAGTTCACAAAACAAAAGGCGATGGTTCATAGGCTTCCTCTCATTCCAAGAGCAACAAATCAACAAATTAGTGCAGTAAGATCGAAATTATAATAATTGTTTGATTGGATCAAATGCAAAATCTAAATTATATGTCATTTGTATTAATAACCTTAATATTTCTTTTCTATTTTGAATTAATATTTTATATATTTTGTTAATATAAGAACATTAAAACCAGGCCAACTTAACACTAAATTCTTATTTTTTACCCAAAAAAAAAAAGTGTGCCAGTGGCTGTTGACCCAAACTAAATGGGGTGGCACAACAATTTATTGAACTATCTAAAAATACACTGCCCCGGTTTCATGTATGGCCCATCCATTTGAAATTTGGTATGGGTTAAAACTGACCCATTTACCGCATTTCTCATCTAGTATCGAATATGAATGAGGAAATTTTGATAAAATTGACAAGTAAAAGAAAATAAAATTAAACTTTATTTCAATTATTTTTTTTTAAGAATTTAGTCATTTTTCTTTATTCAAAAGCGAGGAAGAGTTTTCATTCTTTATATCTCAAAAAATTCTCTTTCAAAAATTTTACTCAAAATATTTATATATGTAGGACAATCACTTGAACTATTTAGAATAAAGACAATGTAAAATTACAATTTCTAATAAAAAAAACTACAAATCCAT